>JAOWBB010012900.1:0-60961 GCA_028565995.1 Ricinus marginatus
ACCATATCACTATACATTTCTCTGACTGATAATTAGGAAGCAGGTTTGTAAATGTGAGGATGTGAGTCTGGGAAATCCACTGTTCTGTGGCGCAAGGACAAGAACACAGTTATAAGGAATTGAAGATATTTCCTTTTGGTTTTCAATGTACTTCATAGGCATGTATGTGAAATAGATCAACATGTCCAAATGTCCCTGCTTTCTCACATAGTGAAAAATGACATTTATCAGTGTGGCTGAGTGTTAGAAAAGTCTGGTAACAATGTGCAACTGTACAGAGATGGTATTTAGTAATGTGCAGATGAAGCTTTTCTTCCATTAAAATGCTGCTTCAGGCAAGAATGTATTGGTTTATTAGTTTTTTGGAGAGCAGTTTTCATTCATAATGAGAACACATATCTCAGCCACTGTTATTAGCGTGAACATGCTCTAAAATGAAAATAGACAGAAGGCAAAGCCAGGAAGCTGTCAAGGCAGTGTTAAACAGATTCAGATCTTGACAAGGTGGCCTGTCAAGTCTCATAATAGTTTTTAGGTACCATGGGAGGCACATGCTGTGCAAGAGTCACTGATAACAGCAGAGTAGTCATCCACATAGAAATCAAATTGGACCACTCGGTTGTCTTCATGCTTGCTTTTCCCACACTGTCCTTGGCTTTTAGTATGCTGTGGACAGAATTATATTGCAACTTGCTAGGGGCTGCATGCCTTATTCTCATCTGTTGACTGAAGAGATGAGTGATTTTTCCGGAACTTACTTAAAAAGAGGATTCCTTGTTGCAGTGCTTTGCACAAGGTCAGCCTTTGTTCTGCAGATGGCAAGTAGTTTTCTTGGTCAAGTAGAAGGTGAAATACAAAAGTAAAACAGAGCCCTCCTTCAAGCAGTCACTTTGACTAGAAAAAGCACAAATTCAATTTAGTTTCCCTTCCTCTGGTCATCTCTGTTGCAGTATGCAAGCCAGAGCCGGTGAATCTTGCTGTGCAGCATTGTCACTCCTCTGCTTAAAACAGTGTGTGGTCATTTGCACCCAGGCACCTGCACCATGCAGAAAGAGCAGCTCAGTATTGCTCTGTTTGCATGTTTCCTTGGCCATATGAATGCATTGGCTGTGAGAGATAATCAACACAACAAAAACTTCTCCTAGATTCTTCTTCTCTTTCCTCAGCGTTCAGAACCAAAAGGCCAAATAAGTGCTGCACAGCCCCACACTGACACTAAATCCTTTGAGTGCAGGAGATTTGAGGCACTGGGTTGAAGCTAAGATCAGCCAGACTTGGGCTTACATGACAAATGGGTACAACAAACAAGAACAGCCAGCATGTCTGTGTGAACTAGCAGAACCTCTGGCCTCTCTGCCCTCCAGGGAAATAATGTGCTAATGAATTAAAGGTAGCAACTTTTAAATTGTTCTTCTGCCATCCTAGAATCTGTTACTGAGGGTTCTCCCTCAGAGCTCTGAGGGTTTGCGTTAGGGAACCCTTACTCTTCCTAAAGTTTCCCCTTTGATTCCCTCCCAGCCTGACTGAGAAAGAAAAAAGACAGACACACATACACCAACCTTGCTCCCCAAGTAACAATGCAATTGGGACCAGATTGACAAAAACTAGATGTTGAATTATTTTTCCTTTAAAATCATCCAGTTGTTGTTTTTTTTTTTCCTCTGAGATTATAGTATTTCTTATACCAAATGAGTTTTGAGGTCATATAAATTGGAAATAGTAAAATTGTTACCAAAAAAAAAAAAAAAAAGGGAAAAAAGGAACTTATGAACTTAAAAATAAATCTATGAATTACTGTTCTTTTCCCCTGTTTGCACACTTAACTATTTTTTGGTTTCCTCCTGACATGGAAATTTCTATTATGCTTGCAGCTTTACCAGAAAAGCTAAAGGCAAGAAATTCTTCTGGATAATGTTCAGAGGAGCTTTGTAAGCAAAGAGGTAAAACTACACAGATACCTTAAGGCTCAGATGCTTCTTGAATTGAGCTGAAGTCCCTCTGCCCTCTGACCTGTCCCTTTGGTCATTTGGTCCTTTCCTGTGTTTCGTGTGGTTGATCAAGTTGCATAAATTTCATGCAAGCTTCAGGATAATTGAAGTTTCTGCTGCTTTTGTATTTGCAATTTCTCCCAAAGTAGTGGAGGTACTAGCTCCTGTGCTTGGTGTTTTCTCCCTGCTGTAACACGAGCTGCTTGACAGATTAATGCATGTATTTTCTTATCTGTCAGGTTTTATAGTGTGCTGTGTGCTCTGGGAGTATTTTTATTGCCTATGATTTTCTCCACAAAATGAGTGATTATTTGTACTTTTTTTTTTTACTGCTGTAATAGTTCAGGCTGGAATTGACATTACCTGGGACCATCTCTAAATGTAAGCAACTTTCACAGAAGTATCAACTTGCTCTTCTACAATTCTGGGACTTCTTTCTGTACTGAATACTTTGGTTCATAAGTAGAGATGTCACTCTTCCAAGCTGAGGAGAAAAAAGCAGTGCAGTCCCTCATCCATCTTCCAGACTCGGATTTTCATCCAGGTCTACAAACAGAGCCTTGAGTCTGCCTTGCCCTATCATATATTGTGACATGTATCCGTTCATCACCCGAAATCATATCTACGTGTCTGCGTGAGAAAATTAACTAATTAGTTAGGAGGTCCGGAAGTGTTTAAACACACAAGGTTGTTTTCTCAAAAGTCAAGAGTCGCAGCGGGGGGGACCCGCTCCTGCTCCCGCGGCTCGTCGCCGCCCTGCATGCATGGGAGATGATGCCGGGCCAATCCGTGCAGTCGACCTCGTGGAGAAGCCGTCGGGAGCTTTGCTTCGACGGCGGAGCGGTTGGCGAACAGCCGGTGGCCATGTGGGGCTGGGCCGCGGGACCGGGCTGCGTGGGGTCGGACCGGGCGGGTGCGGGGAGGGGAAGGGCTGGATGGTCCTGGAGGTTCCCTGGACCATCGGGGGGGGGCGGAGGGCAAAGAGAAATGGAGAGAAACGGGGCCGCTTTGGAAAATTTTTCGTCACCGTAACTCGGTTCGCGTAACTGTTCGGAAGGCGAAAATTCTTCGTTTTTAGACGTTTCCGTCTCGCGGTGGTACAGCGAAAGCGGGATCCTCGGCGCCTTCCTGAGAGCCGGGAAAAACCCGTTCGAGTCCGCCTTGCCGCAACCTCCGGCGCACTTAGAAACGGTTCGTGGCGGCAACATCCGTTTCCCTTCCTCTTGCGCGACTGCGACGGATGCTGATGCCCGCGACCGAATCTCGCAACAAATAAATCTCATCCAGGATCCTGCGTGCAGTGCGAGTTGTTTCACGACCGGAGTGACTTAACCGTAAAAATTCAAACGCGCAGTCATTTTCCTTTTCCAGATAACCTACGTGCAATCGCATCACTCGAAGCCCGTCTCCTACTCCGGATTCACGAATCACGGCAGAGGACATCACGACCCGGGTTTCGCCATCGAATATCGCTCGGAGGGTTTCGAATCCCGCGGCGGCGACTTCCACCACAGTCACTACTGACGCCGGAAGTACCTGAACGCTGCGACGGCCACAACCACGCGAACTTGATTGAATGACCCAACGTTTGCCGAATGCTCTTTCCACATGCGAAGTACTCATTTGGCCAGAGCAATTTTGTCGTTTACGTGTCGCATAATGAAACGACCCGAATCGATTTGGCGAACTTTCGCACGGACAAATTCGAAATTAATACCGTGGCATGTGCCGCTAAAGGATGAAATTGCTCCGGGAAAATGGAGAGAGTCCGGCGTTTCTTCGGGTGCTGGTTTGGCAATTTATTTTGTGATGAATTTTACATTACACAAAATTTTGAAATCCTTTTTGTGAAAGCCTTGGTCTTTTAGATTCTTTTCAAAAAATCGAATGTTCGCACGATGCAAAAAATCGCTCCTCTGCCTTCCCTGACAAACACTCCAACGCTGTGCCGATCCTAACGTTTTATGAGAGTGAGAAAAATAAAAATCCAATCGCACAACATGAACCGTAAAGGCAAATCCAATTTGCTTCCATTGTGAGGCGGTGATTTTCTTACTGCCGCTTTAAACATCGCTCGAATGGAGCGAAACTGCTTTTAAAAGAATCCAAAATCGTCATTAAGCTCGGAATATTATTGCGAGGGAATGGGAATTACCTGGGTTCGTCGCAGACCTGAATTTCTCGCGTTTTCCTCTGAGACAAGGCGACGGCACATCCGTCCGGGAGCGTAGATTTCGTCCGCGAGGACCTGAAAGCGGAGGCTGCGGCGGAGAGCCGAGGTCGGATCTTGAGGTTTTTTTTTCTTTTTTTCCTTTCCCTGTCCGCGAGCACGCCGCAGTCAAGCAGGCAGCTCACCTGAGGGCAAGCGAAGTTTACAAAAGAAGGGAGGAAACTGACGCTGATGTAGGGTTCTTTAATTGCAGAAAGCTCATTAAAGCCACCCCGCAGGAAAGTTTCCATATTTGTCATTTTCGAGTCATTAATAGCCCCATAAATTGTAAACTTCCCTCGGCGTATTTTTTTCGCCCATTTCACATTTGTGCGATCCGCATGAGGGAGCCTTCCGTCCGATTTCGGAAAGGTCGCACCGCGAAACTTCGGCGGTTTCCACGCTCCGGATCAAGAGCTTTAATTACGAACGTGGCGATCCGGAAGGGTGCGCGAAGAGGTCTTCCTCGCAGGACGTTCCCTCCCTTGTGCCACTGACATTTGGTTTGTGCATTAGTGATTACTGCAGGCAAGAAACGGCGGCGACTCCGGCTGTCACCGAAGCTCAAATCTCGAACCGCGGGGGACGACCTGCGAGTTTCGGCGCTGGTCGAAGGACATTAAAAAGTATTTTTGCAGGAGATAAAAAAATTATAAGCAAAATGGAATCGGGGGTTCGATGGAGGCGGTTTCCGGTCATCCCTTCCGGGAGGGGGAAGTTTCGTAGACCGCTGGTGCGAATCCAAAACGCCTTCGTCAATCTACTTATGCAATTCGATTTACTTCCCCGTATTGCCTTTAACGGACCTTTGTTTACAATGCACCTTCGCATCGACTCAACGTGGTCGAACCTCGCCTTACGCGGTCGACACATTTTGGATTCTGCGACAGTTTTCTTCGGTCTTTCCTCCGGCACCGAGTTCCCAATTTTGAACGGCGTTCGTTCAGTCTTGCCTTCGAAAAATCCATCGTGCGATCCACCGCGCCTTCTTAGAATATTTTTCCATTTAACCGGTCAGAGGTAAACGGACTCTCGTACCGCCGTTCGGCGTTTGACATCACTGTTGGCAAAACTGTCTGCTCCCAAAGGGAAAGGCGTGCCTCGACCAAATTGCCGTAAGTGTTGTCGCCTGGCACGACAGGCAACTGCGGTGGAACGCCAAAAGCCAGTGCTTCTTTTTTTTTCTCCTCGGGCACGCGTCCCCGCGGCAAAAATAAAAGGACCGAATGCTTTTTAATTTACTTCTGCGTCGGTAGAGAATTTTGCTGCTGCTCTCCTCTCGGACGGTGCAAGGAAGGAAAATTGCTCTCCGTTTCCCGCACCGCGTTTAAAATCGAAAGCTAAGCCGTCTTCCAGATTCGTGTAAAATTAACTCCACTGGGTCAGAGGGGGTTATTTATTTTTGGACAAACCTTCGGGGCACCTGAGGCCGCAACGGGGAAGGAAAAAAAAAAAAAAAGAAGAAAAAAACCCCACGTTCGAATCGTAAATCACGGTCGGAACCGATCAAAATTTACTGTTTTCGTGCTCCGATCCTTCGCAACCCCAAATACCGTATCCCGCAAGAAATGCAACTGTAAAGAGAAACCCCCGACAACAATAATTTGGAATCTAAAATTTTCCCCGCGACGCCAAATGGTTTTCTTAATGGCGTTCGGCTGGCGCTAAGGCGGGATGAAAAGGAAGGTTTTCAATTTGGAAGGAGATATAAAGAGCCTGTATTTATATCGGTTCCTCCATTCGTAAACACACTAAATCGAGGGGGTTAATTCGTATTGTTGTGAAAGGTTGCACGCGGAAAAGGCTTCGAGGCGACGGGAGGGCAGCGAGATTTATGGCACAAAACATTACGTGAAGCCCGAGGTAGGCTGGTCGCGAAAAACCGCGGGGGATTTCGCCCGGGAAAACCGGAGCGATTCGTTGGGGGAGGAAAATGAATCGATACAGAATCGAGGAAAAATGATTTTCTTTTTTTGCTCCGGCAGCACGCCACCTAAACGTAAAGTGATAACTCCGGCAGCTCATTCATTTCGAGCGGTGTCATTCCAGCGACGTTTCCCGTCGCGGCTCGCTGTTAGACGAAAATCGGCTGGGATCGTTAACAGCAGCAGCACAAGGAAGAAAGGCGCGGGGCCCCCGGGTCTCTAAAAGATTTTATGAGTCGCGGGAGCCCCTGCGTATTTTTTTTTTTTTTTTCCTCTCTCCGAACGTTGTCAATAATGGAATAAGGCGAAAATCGAAAATCTTTTTATTCAAGGTTCGAGATGAAGAAGAGAAAATGCAGGGAATCCTATTTTGACGAGCAATTAGATTAAATTAAATAGAATGCAGAACTAAAACTGCAAATTAAAACCTGTCAAATGCATCCCTCACATTTTCTCCTTTTTTTTAACCCGTAAAACCGTGTTTTTCCCTCTTAATTGAATGGCCGGAAAAGTAAGAAGATAGTTCGACTTACTCTCTCAAGATACATAAAAAAAATAATTTCAAGTATTATTTATTTCCCGGGGAAAATATGGCAGGGAAGCTGAAGACGTGAACATCAAAGAATCATTTAGAAAGACAGTAAAAAAAAAAAAAAAAAAAAAAAAAGAGAGGGTAAAACCGAGGGAGTCTCCCTTCGATAAGCTGTCGCTAGTCTTGACTACTGTTGGGCAATTATGAAAAAAGACATTTGATGGATTCTTTATTAGGAGCTTTCACGAAAAGCTTGTAAATAATCATCGTTCCTTTAACAAATGACTTGATTATAGATGTCGACGGGGATTTATCGTAGGATGCTGCATCCGAATATTACTCCTAAGTGGCGGGAAATTCGACGTTAACGCGTTCAACGAGACGAATCCTGGATGCACCGTCTCTTCTCCGCCTATGCAACTTCTTTGATCGCCGAGCAGCGCGGCAAATATAAACGAAATTTGTTGGGCGCAATTGTTTACAAACAAAACGGGCACGGCTGAAAGCCCCGCGGCTCCAGTTGAATTCCGGGCTCGAAGACAGCATCGTTTAACGCTGATATTCCGTTTTATCTCCTCTCGACTCCGTGATTTTTTTTTTCTTCCACGAGGCGAGTACAAACGTAAAAAAGAAAAAAAAAATCCCTTTCCTCAGCAATAAATGGCCGGACCGAGGGACGGAATCTCCCTTCACGGCGTAACTACGAAAAGGTGGAGAGATCCCCGGATTGATGGATGATTCGACGCTAAACAAAGACGAAGAATATCAGTTACCATTGGTAACCCTCCCGACAATCCTTTCGTTTTCCGCCCCCCTACCGCCACCCTCCCATGGAAAACGCAACCCTCACGTGTGATTATGAATGAAAGATTCGGAAATATTACCGGGGACGGGGAAAGAGCGCAAGACCGAGAACCGGAGGAAGAATTCTAAAACGGAAATTAATCCACAAAACCGTTGGACTACATAAATCATGGAATGAGACAAGGCTTTCACCCTTTTCAAGTGAAATACGAGCCTTCCTAATGAAATTACAAAAATTAATTCGCATAATTTTACGTTTAACTTTGTCGTCACGCAAAATGGAGAAAATTAGCTTTTCGGCTGAGGCCGGACAAGTGGTTCGGCCCTTACGCGGGTGCGTGCCCAGGCAGGCCGAAAAGAAGTGTGTCGGGTGCAGAGCAGCGAAAGACAAGGAGGACGGGATCGCTGGATAAGCAGGGGAAAATCGCGGCGTAAATTTGAGGAAAATTCGCGGCGGAAATGCATGGGAAGCGGCCCAAACGCGGAATTCCGTTGTCGAACCGAACGACGAAGCTGCCACGAAAAAGATGATCGAAGCAATTTCGGAAGCCGAGCTTTCGGGCTCAGAATCTTCAAGTCGCCACAGGCTGGTTGTGACCGGGAAAAAGGTAATCTTCAGATTAAAGTGAAAAGTAACAAAAAAAAAAAAACGAAGATAACGAATCGGACGGAAGGGGGCGTGTGATCGGGGGATAATTCGCGGAGACAAATCCCCCGAGTGGGGAGAAATTCATCGCAATAAATCAGGTCGTGGCAGGAGAAAATAGTCATTTACGGGGAATTCCCCGCGAATGCTATCCGGAATTTGGGAAGCGGCAAAAAGGAGAGAAAAGGAAAAAAACAAAAAAAAAGGATCGCAAGAATTAACGCTGTAGCTGACGCGGTAAATTAATTTCCGAGTACCGTGAGCGGTGCGATCGAGGAGTTTTCCCGACCCGATGCCTTTGTTTCCTTTCCGACGATTTTCCCACGGAAGCTGCCACCGCTTCTTCCGGTCGCTTCCGCCGTTCTTCTTTTAGACGGCGGAAGCCACGAGGATGAACCGGGTCCCTGCCAAGATTTCGGTCAACAGACCGTTTTCGTATTTTTTTTATTCCAGGGGGCCTATTAGCTCAGCATTTCGTAACGACAGCAACGTGAGTCGTTTTGCCGCGGTTCAGACGCTGCCGCCTCATTAAATCATCGAGTTTACGGCTCCCGCATTCTTTCCGTCGCCTTACGTGCCGCGCCGTCGTTGCGCAAAGCGGCTGCAACGGAGGAGGGCTCGGCGGTGACAACCTCGGAAGCTGTCGGAATTCGACCGCTGGAACCCGCGGCACTCACTTCCTGCGATTCGATCTTGAGGCAAACGACTTTTCACCTCGAACGGAAAGCGGTCCTTCGAATTGCGATCTTAAAATAGAAATTAAATTTGGCATGACACCGGTTCGTCCCGCAGCGATCCCATTACAAACGCTTCGAAGCGACAGCAATACCCCATCGTAGCTGTAAGCTTTCAAGTTATGTGACACGTTCCACGTCTTAATCGCCCGTCGGTTCCGCAACGTCGCACGAAGTACCCGTCCGGTCCGAACTGCAGGAACTCGCCTGGATTTCGGATTCGCAGACCGGTTAAACGCTGCCGTCCGCGATCCCGGTTCCGAGTCTTGCCGCAGCTCGCATTCCGCATCGTCTTCGGGATTTTCGGGAACGCAGCCTCCGGGAAAAGCAAATCGGATGCAATTAAAGGGAAATGAAAGCGGCATCAATCGAGTTTGATTCCGCACGTTTATAAAACCCATAAACTTTTTAAAATTTAAACAAAATGGAAATGAGTAACCGGCGAATTTGCATTTTAAATTGTTTTTAGTAAAATCCGGAACTTGGAAATTTGAAAAACATTCCCCTAGAAACCAACCCTCCCGTTGGCCGTGGAGGAAGCTACCCCGTGCGATCCCCCTTTTTAGCGCTTCTGCTGCCACCCCCGGGAAACTTACCGCGTTACCGTTCCCGCGACATAAGCCCGATAATTTAATCCAAGTCATGCCCGAGTCATGAGGCAGCACGCAGCAAAACTGCCCCGCACTGCACGACCCAGGTGCCTCGCCACCTTAACCCGGCTCCGTTTCATTAATGGCAGACTCTTCGTCTTCACGCATTCCTAAATAAACACAGCGGTCCCACGTGGGCCGCTTATATAATCGTGAAGCACCACATTTCGGCTGTTTAAAATCGCTCTCGACGGTAGCGTGGTAGCAGCTGGTCGTGGAACAATCGCAGTCGGATGAGGTATAATTGACGGAAATGCAAATCATTTTTAATTGTGCGTACGAAAGAGCGCAGCAGGCTTCGCCGCAGCATAAGGCGAACCTGCTGCGCATTAATTCGAAATGAGGAGTCCGGGTACCGGGCACGGACGGGTCGCCTGGACGCCCGGAAAACGGTTCGCGAAGCAGAGGGTGAAGTTTCCGAACTCCGACAGCGGTTCCCGGGGTGGAAGTGCAGACCCGAATGCCGAACTGCAGAGCCCGCGCGACAGGGAAACGAAGCAAGCGGCAACGATGCATGCCGGGGAACGTTTAAAAGCAAGGCCTTTCTTCGCGTCCGAACCTTCCGGTGAAGACGGGGATTTGCCACTTCGAACTGCGAACAGGTCGCCGCCGTCCGCAGCGTTCGGGCCGCCGTCCCGCGCAATTTATACCTTAACTCGAAGGAAGGGATGAAAGAAGGGGGTTGGTGCGGCTCGCGGGAACCGGTCCTCGGCAGGGGTTTTTCGGTTTCCTCTTGCTTATCCCTTCGACACCATTCGTTGGCGCCGACTCCTTTCGGTCCCTGCTACCTTCCGCGTGCAGTGCCCCGGGGGCGGCTTCCCGAACTCGAATCTCTCGAACCGAAATTGCTCCGATGACATATTGCCGACGTGCAATTTTTAAAGAAATAATTCCCCTTCGTACGTATCCGTATCTTTTTAATTAATAAAAATGAATAATGATCGTTCAAGGAGCACTTTGAATCGTTAATTCTCTCGGACGGCGCATTCAACATCGCCTTGATGATGGAAGAGAAAAAAAGGAAAACAAAAAAATTTCCTGGCAGGTCGAAGGCAGTTCCCTCAAATGAAACGAGACATCCGTTAAGAAACATGTTAATCTACCAGGTACAAGCCTTCAATCCGGATAAACTTTGCGCCAGCGATGCCCGAGTGACCTCTCATTAGAAAAAATTTGTCGTGCGCAAAGAGACCCGGCACGCAAAAGGAATGGGAGCGTCGTCGGGTTCCCACGTCCCATGGAGACCCCCCGGCGAAATCGGAAAGCGCCGCTGCAGCGGGCGAAATTTTCGGGGATGAACCACCCCCGGTTGGATTTAACCTCGATCCGAAATGTCAAGGGATCGAATGGAACTGCGACAGCTCCAGAAACGAAGGACGGATCCTTAGCGGCGACCCCCCCATTCTGCTGTTTCGCAAGATGTAAAAGCGCGCACTTTGGCGCTTGCATCTAAAAGTGCGCCCGGGCAATCGACAACAGCGATCGCTTCGAATCGAACGGCCACGACGGGGGCTTCCTCGTCGGGCAATGTTGATCTTCGATCTGCGTCTTACTCTCGCCGAGAAGCCTCGGCCGAGACGCTGTCGGGAACCGTCGCCTCCGCGGCGGACAAGCGGACAGCTCTGAACCGTACTCTCGGACGGCGGTTTTCGCCATTTTGGCCCGTCCGCGCCCCTTCGGCCCTGCTGCTGCACGTGAAAAGTTCGAACACTTTAAACGGCTCCAGAATTTCCGTCGCAGCTGACATCGCTGCCGGACGGCAGACAATTTCCGTCCCTTTGCGTTACCCACCGCATCGCGTTATTCATAATTTTTGCCCGAAACGAAAATGGTTTGCAAATTTAATGTGCGGATGCAGTTGAAGTAAGCGATTCGGTTTTGCCTTCCGTCCGACAACGAAAACTGTTTTTATTTAATGGCGCCGATTTTGGTTAAATATCTCGACCCTCGGTCGCGCTGACGGAGCCCGCCGCGTAATCCGATGGTCCCTGCCTTCTGCATCCACGGGGTTGATCCGCGCTAATCTTTTACCGATTTGTGCGCCGCGGCTTCCGTCCCGGTCAAAAGTCCGAGAATCTTCCTCCTGTCGGGGAAAAGCGAGGTTTTCGCACTTCCAGGGCGTATAAATCGTGGGCATTTACTGCCCTGGCGTGGACTGAATACCCCGAGTTTGGGATATTCGGTGCCGCCCGAAAGGGGGGCTCGTCAGGTTCGTCGCACGATTTGACTTCGCCGTCTGCGAGTTCGCGACGCCCCGGACGAAGATCGGAGAACTGGGAGTGAGCGCGATATGCCGCAGGTAACCGCGGCTTTTGTGATCGTTTTTAAAATCGGGGCGGATTTCCCATTTTCTGCAGCGGTCGGGAGAAAATCAAGAACCGCCCGGGTCAAGTTGAACGCAAAAAAGGAAAAAAAAAAAAGGCACGTTCATATAATTCGGATCCAGAAAGCGAAAAGTATTTTACAATCATCCCCTGCTAATTTTCCACCCCACATTATTTTTCATCCCTTAGATTATTTTAATAAACTCGCATCCTCCCTTCGTGCGGAGTGACTCAGAATCAGTGGCGGATCCGACCGCGAAGTTCCCGTTTGCGTTTTATCTTATATCGTCGACGACGGTCGAGCACGGCATAAAGAAACGGTCAAGTGCCGGCTGACCGCGGAATTTCGAAAGATGAAATCTGCTCGAGGCGGCCGGCGAAGCCGTCAGCGCTCCCAACCGCGACAGGATGGGGATCGCGGGCTGCTGTTCGCTGCATCGGAACAATCGGCTCGGTCACTGTGCGCGCTTTCGACTCCTCGAACGAGTCCGGTGACCGAACGTGCCCGCGCGGACCTTGCGAAGAAATTCCCCGTCCGAAGCATTCGGGATAATGGCGACGGGCGAGAGCGAGGATCGGGCGCTTGGCACTGGCGCGGAGGGATGCGGCGCTTTTATCCCGAGGGGGAAGCCCCGCGGGCGAGCAGCGCAAGCTAAGCATCGGAGCTCGAAATCTGGCGGGAGGGAAAGGCGGAGTGCCGACTTACCTTTGCGATATCACATTTTTCGTCTGCTTCCACGAAATCCGCGATGTCCGCTTGGGTTTGCTGCGCGCGCGTCGTCGCCACGACGCTTTTCCTCTGCTTCTGCTCGCTCGACTGATACAAAGCCCCCGGACTCGTTTTCTTATCAGGGTTGTTGTCCTGAGAGTCCGCGCTCGCATGGAGTCTGCTGCCCTCGCTCGGCGATTTGATGAACTCGATCCGTCCTCCCTCGACGCATATGTTCGGCGCAGGGTGATAAATCGCTGCCGGCGAGCCGGGGGTCGAGGGGTGAACGCTCGGAGGCGGAACCAGCTCTGGTGCGGCCGCGGATTTCTTCGGGGGAGGATCATCCGGCGACCTTTTCACGCTCGGGGTTGGGGTAGGTTTACTGCCGCTGATGTTGTCGTCGTAGGCAAGGAGCTGAGCTTTCTCCTCGAACAACGGATGTATTTGCCTGGGAAAGAAACAGATTTCGTTAACTGCACTGACGGAGCTCCGCGGGAACGCGCCGACGTTTCCGTTCAGCTTTACAAAGTCGGACGCAGTTTCGTTTGATGCGATCGCGGGCGCGAGGTGCGAATTTCTCCTCCATTTTCCACCTCGGCCTCGTTTTGCTGCCACGTCGCTCGTGGTCCGAAGGCTCGAATCCCATCCCGTCCGAGCCGGGGGCGGCTCCGGCGTAAAACGTTCGCCGGGTCGTTCCCTGGTCGTTCACCGCGTTGCGGAATAAGTTCGGATCGTGAAAAAAAATTTTTCTTTTCTCCTTTCTTTTTATATTTCAAGCGATCCGTTGCTCCGCCGATTCGGCGTCAGCGGCGCGAAGAAAAATTTTTTCCTACCTCTGCGAAGAAGTGATTCTGGCCATGTCCACGGGCACAATCGGCTCCGATCTAGCGTGTACATTTTTCCTGCTGTTATGATTATTTTCTTTCTCGCCGGGCCTGAAACGGAATCGCGAAACCGTAAATTAGTAATTGCATTTATGCAAGATAATAAAGACCTTAATGAACGGGGGTAATTGAACTTCGTGGCCGCGAAAGAAATACATGTATACCGCCAATTGGGGAGTCATTCGTGTGTACGCCCGTTCGAATTATTTTTAGCGGTAGCATCGACGGAATTTCGCCATCGCGAACCAATCCCGGCGCGCAACGTCGGAGCCCCGCAAAGCCGAGCGTGTAAATCTGCAGGAACGCAACGCGAAGATGTTCAGCGATCGATCAGCGTGAAAAATCGTCTTTAACTACGGAATTCGAACCGTTTGAAAAAAGAATCGGAGTCGAAATCGCCACCGAAAACCTTAAAAGCTGCCGAGCGACATGGTTTGCTCCCGCCGACGAAATTACTTCTGTCGCACGTCGGAAAAGGAAGAGCTTCGACGCCTTACCCACGGGGACGCAACCTCGCGTTAAGCTCGGAGCAACGGAGAAGCTCCCACGTACGCCAGACGCGAATTCCACGTTCCGAGACATTGCGCCGCTTTTCAAGATGGGGGCGACGACGTTGACGGACGGACAAAGAGACAGGAACGGCGAGGAACGGCACAAGCGAGATCCAACATAAAAAGAAACAATTTCCTTTTCTAAAAATTTAAGATCCGGATTCGGAGCATCCGGTTCTCGTTTCCATCTCGTAAAAGAGGGAAATCAACGATGCAGCAAGTGGCATTGGACGCAATCAACCATGTGGCACCACTTAAACTTGTCTCCTGACACGTTTGTTCAACCTTCTTTCCCCTAATGAAGTTAAAAATTGTCTTTGACCCGATTTTCGGAGTAAATTTCCGACGGTAAACCCAAAAGAATGACTCTGAACTCCGGGCAAGGAACGGGGCGAGAGGGGACAAGGAAGCAGACGACGGTCGAATCGGGCGGCAAAGAGAGAAGGCTGCTTCTGGAGGTAATTGCGCCGGAGCAAAAAACCCATTTTGCTGCATCCTTGCAAAAAGATAAAAGGCCTTAACGCCGTGTAATTATTTACTTGAGAAATTAGCTGCCTCTTTCCAGTTGAGATTTCGAATCTTTTACGGCAAAGGTCCGGCCGGCAATTTACCTTTGCTGGACCGCGGGCGCACTCGGCGAAGAAAGGGAATTTGGAAGCAGTTTCATTTCGGGTTTCCCAACGGGAAAACGCAGGCACGGGCGGAACCGGTGCGCTCCGGCCCCGCTTCCCGCCGTCGCCCTCCGGAGAAATGCTTCGGTGGATTTCCGGAGGCGAAATTCGATAAGGCCGAAATTGAATTACCACCCCCTCCTCGCCCTCCCCCCGGGGAACAAACGCTCTTCACGGATGGCCAGCGACCAGCGGGGCATAAAGGGAGACGGACGAAGTGGCGGGCTCCTTCGCTTTCGTGAGAACGGTGCACCCCGCCACGGGAAATGGGAAGTGGTATCCAAGCGCAACCGCTCGATAATAAAAGTCATTTGAGGTTCATTAATTAGCGGTCCACCACACGTGGAAGCAGACGAGAAGGTGCGGAAGGCACCTGCGTCGAGGTTGCTCGCCTCGAGAGACCGAAAAGAGAGATTCGGTCACATCGTAATGGCAATAATCGGATTGTTAAAACCGACGTCGGAGCATCTCTTTGTCCTCCTCGACCGTGACTTTGACCGAGGGACCGGCCGATCCTGTTTAATTGCCGCGGATCCTTCTGCGCGCCTCCGGCCGACGCCTACCCGGCGGTCGGACGGATCGCCGCACGAGACGGTGGCATCGGTCGAACACCGCTCTCGGCATCGCGGACGATCGCCTCCCCGTCCTTTTCCGTCTGCCGTCACGTCACCCGCCACATCCGCTGCTCCGGAGCTCGGGTAAAAATTTTTTAACCGGAAACGTGACGCGGACGTCGGTTCTCCGGCGGTCTCTCGCCCTTTGCATCTGTTGACCCGCCATTGGAAAAATTTTACCTCGATGAAAGCAATTTGCTCGGTCTATTAAAGTAATTTCCCGTCTTTCAATTCTTCTTTCATCTACGGGCAACCTCCTCTTATTTGTCTGAAATGTTGCTGCGGCGGTGGAGGCGATGCATCCTAATGGCGTCGCAACCCAACCTTAACCCGTTCGCGATCGCATTCCTCCGTCTTTCAAACGCTGTTTGACGGACTGTGGAAGAAGGGGATCGGGCACGAAGACCTAAATTCCTCAAGCCCCGATTTTCACCCGAGCGTGCACAGAAACGCTTCGCTCCGACGACGAAAAAATAACATCGTCTTATCCGGCACCTTTCGTTCCGACATGTGGCCGACGTGGAAGCTACCCTTTGTTTCGATACCTCGAGCGCGCCCGTCTCGAAAGATCGGAAACTCACCCCTTGTCTCGGGCGCGCCAATCTATTTCGGAGTCTCACAGATCGCGAAACGCTTCGGGCTCTCAATACAGGTTCGCGCATCGGAAAATGAAAAATATTCCCTTAAGGACAGAATGCAACGAGCATTCGCCGACATCATGCGGATCCGTTGAGGCGGCATCGACGCGTCCGGTATCCCCGGGCAGGGGAGATATCCGAACGTGGATTGTGCTTCGCATCGGGTTGAAAATTGGCGGCTCGTTACCCCCGGAGCAAGCGTCCCGTAAATGCAGGGCCCACCCATTGCTCTCGATGGAACGCGCTATCCGCTCTTGATTTCGCGGGCGTCGTTTTTCCCCTTGGACGTCGCTGAATCTCGTCGTCGAGATATCGAACGCGGCAACGAAGCCTCCGGAACGCGTGGGATTTTCATCATCGGAAAATCTCGGCAGTCGAAGGTTGCTCCGGTCACCGAGGTGCGGTTTTGAACGTGAAAACGATGACGGATCCGGAGACGTTTTCTTCGCTTCTGCTCCGCGATCCTCGAATGCTCCATCTGCGGTGAGCGGTTGCCCTTCGAGGCGCGCTCCGAACGCCGCCCGGTGAGCGGGTTCTTTCCGAGACCGGAAAGCGAGGCAGGGTGGTAAGCGGGAAGACGGCGAACGGCGTCGCGTTCGATTTATTTCACCGAGATACCGGATATTTATGGAAGTTGGCAAACTCCGGGGCAAGCACCGAAAGGTTCCCCCCGAATCTCGGCCGAGGACGAGAAAGATGATACATTTTGGGACGGTATCGGGAGGGCGATCTCGTTTTAATGCATCGCGTGGGATCCTCGAATTTGTCTGCCCGTGTCCGAGGACCGTAATTCCTCCGCGGGTTCCCTCGAGTTGAATTTATACGTGACCGAGGCATTCCCGCACGAGATCCATCTCCCGAAATATTATCCGCCTTCGGTTCAAAAAGGAGAAACCCAAAAAGCGATACCGAATACAAATGCGCCGTCGACGCGGGTATTGATTGCAGTCAGCGAGAGGAATCCGATCGAAATCGACAATTTTTACCCGTCGCGACCTTTCGCCTGCAGTAAGGTTGGCGAATTTTTTCCCGCCCGAGACGGCCGCGGATCCTCTCCTCGCCGTGCTCTCGGCGATGCCGTCCACCGTCTCTCCCCGGATGATTAAGCGCGGTGAGATACGATCTCCGGTGCAACGAAAAATGTGGACAAGAGAAGCGATTATTCTCGCCGTGCGTATACCAATTTCCGTTCCAATTAATATGAGAAGGAGGAAAGAGAAGGTCCACCGTTCCTTCGTTTCGGGCGATTTGAAATTCAGTCACGTCCAACCGCGTCTGGGATAAACTTGATCTGGCAGCGTTCACAATGCGAGGCGCAACGCTCGCCCGTGAACATCCGCGCACATCACCTGCATTTTGGGCCCGGGGGCACTCCTCGAGACAGGTGAGTCCCTCTTCGTGTCCGTTCCCTGCCGGCCGGCGCGTCCGCTTCCCGGCGGAACCTCGCGCCCGGATGCAGCGGGAGCGCCGCCCGAGGCCGGGGCAGGCACGCCGCGAGGGCCCGATCCTGCGTGCCTCCCCTCGCGTTTCGTCTCGTCCGACCCCGAACCCTTTTCCAGCCCCGGATCCGACGCACCGATAAAGCATTTGGAAAACGGGTCCGGGCACCGAGGGTATTTTCGGCCACGTCGGGTCACGACCGCCATAAATCTTCCTCCACGCACTTACCAAGTAATTATCGACCCTTCATCCCCACCTTCGCTCCTCGTAAAGTCTCCCTCGCGCGGCGTGGCCGGGCTTTCGGCTTAGGTGCGACCGCGACGTGGCTTTCTTATCTCTTCCCAAGTGCGATTCCACCCCCCCCCCCGGGGGCCTGCTGTCGGGTCAAACTTTCCGTTCCCCTGCTGCGGAACCGGGAAATTTATCTTGCGCTCCCCGCGCGCTCGCGACTCGCGGCCACGTCCCGGAAGTGACGTCAGCCCAATTTTCGGGACGACGAACGGGAGGACTTTCCCGCATTTTGGAACCTTGATCTCGGCTCGCCGACGATACGGGAGACGCTCTTTTTACGTCGCGTTGAATTCTGCCTTCCAGAAGAGAGAAAAATTTATGAACTAATAACCGGAGAAATCGCTGCACAGTTTGAGAGAGTATTTAAGAGGACAAAAATCGAGGAAGTCCCTTCGCCCGGATCCCAACAAAAGAGTTGGAACAATTAAAATAGTAAAATTACCGGGTAATAAATTTTTTTGACAAATTTATGGTCCCGTGGCCCCATATGTGGTTGAAAAAGCACGGTATTTGACATTACATTATGCTCCGCAATGTGACAGTCGTATTTTAAGATGACAAAAAAAAAAAAAAAAAAAAAAAAAAAAAAAAAAAAAAAAAAGAGGCTTCCCTTTTTGACGTAGTTAAAAATTCAGTTTCCCACAATTTTTATTTTTAATTCATTTCGAAGCGATGTCCCCATCGACGACGGTCAGTTTTCGAAAATCGAATTCGAAACATTCGATTTCTCTGCGCGGTCAGGTATTTGACGAACGTGCGGGAGGCACCCGACGATCCAACGATCGACAGCGGCGCAAGCAATGGTCCGCAGAATGGATTCGCGTTCCACCTCGGCAAACTTTGCCGCTCGTCTTCTTCCACGACCCGGTGGAAACATTAACGCAAGAGAAATTCCGTCGAAGAAATGGATCAACTTAAAAAATAAATAATTGCCAACAATTTCGTACAATGAAGTTCACCGTTCTCACCCCCTGATCCCCTCACCCACCCCCCCGTGCTCCTAATAAAAAAAACTATCGGACCATTAAAGGGAGAACGCTCGGAAACGCTTTATCGAAAATGATAAAAATTCCATTCCAGCATGCGTACATGCATTTCGGAAATGTTTCAAGTTGTTATTCTAACTTTTCTGGGTGAATCGTAATTATCATCTCTGAAACATTGTAATTAAGGGAGCAGCAGGTATGAATAATCCATGCAGGGTCTTTTTCTACGATATTTTTCTTTTTAAAAAGGTTCGATTGATACTTCAGAAATTATGTGGAAACAGGACGAGGAATGATCGTGCAGAAATGAATGTTAATGTATATATACTTAACGTCCAAGAGGAACGAATGACGAGGCGTATTTTTGATGTTAGACGAAGAGTGGTACAGGCACAGGCACAGAAGAGGTATCTTTCGTATTCCGTTCGAACGATCACTTTGCCAGGGAATCCGGTTACAAAAGCAGATACTCATACTAATAAGTGCGCCGTTTCCTCGCGTACCATCCCCCGGATCGAATTCGAAATGGGAATCGACTGCGTCAACGGTCGGCGTCGATTTCGCCAGCCTTCAAAAATACGAAATCGCTTTCAAGACGAAAGAAAATAAAGGGGAAAACGTCAACTTGCATAATCCGGCAGAAAACGAGCTCCCTTTTGAAATGGGACCGCAGCTTTGAAAAAAATATGAATAGACGAGGCTGATTAAGACCGAGGAACCCAAATCATTCATCAAAAGACTTAAAGAACCGAAAATCACGAGGCTGGCACGAATAAAGGAAAGTGAATGAAACGCAGACAACGGACCCGAAACGAGTTACAACGAACCCGGTCGCGGTGCACGAAACGGGGACCGGTAGAGGACGCTGCGAGGGAACGCAGAATGGCAGGGCATCCATTATACTTTTCGAAAAACCGATTTTGAAGAATGAAGAACGTCGCCCCGATTGACACGTTCCGAAGTGACTTTTTATTTTACCGTCATTTACGCCAATGCACACAACACCGGGGCCGAATCGTGCATCTTGATCGGTAGGTTTGGGAATCCAATTAAAACTCGGGCTCGAGAAACCGAAATGCTCTGCAGAGCAAACGAAGGCTACAACCGACTGTTTTCGATGCTAATTACACCTAATAATGGGCAATTATGTTCACTCATAATTTGTCCCGGATAATTACACGTCTCATACAAACAAGCCACACTGTCCGCATGTTTTTGACGGCGCACATTGCCCCAAGACGAAAATTCTATGTATTTAAAGTATTTCGATCATAGGGGTAACAAACACCGCGGCCAGATCGTGGATCTTAAAAAGTTTTACATGCGGGTTTAAAGAAGGCAGTGCCTCGTTTCGATGCGGGAACACGGAAAAGACTTCGCTCCGAACCTTTGCCGGCTCGGATTGGAATGCGAAAAGGCGCGAAACCCAGGTGCGGAACCTTCCCTTGCGGGAAGCAGTTGAGGGCATTATGCGAGGATTCTTGATGGCTGCTGCCAACACGTTAGGGACGCGGTCCGAAGAGCTCCGCAAGATCATTTAGATCTATTCCCTGCGGAATACGATTTGCGATTTTTTTTTTTTTTTCCGGTCTCCGTGAAGAGTCGCCGTCGATTCCGCGGCGGGAGAAACACCCGAAAAACAAAGCCCCGAGGCTGCCCCCGTAAAAACCGCATCGAACTGAGCGGCATTTAACGAAGATTTAAATGTGTCGTTAGTCAACGCGAGTCAGCAATGAAAATCGAGAGATAAACAAATCGTGACCTCATTTATTCAACAAATATGCCAAAGGAGCGATCGCTGCCGCCGCTGCTGCCGCTGCCGCCGCCGCTTCCTGGGCAGCGGCGGTGGAGGAAGAAGGGGGAAGGGAGACTCGAACGGGAAAACGTCCAAGTTCGATAGTCGATTTGAAAAATTTCGAAAGGCCCTTCGCCGCCGATCCACGATGTTTGGGTTTCCCGCGGAGTGGTCGCACCCGAGCACGAGACCAATTCCAGAGTGCGAAAACCGCTATGAAGGAGGCCGGGGAATAAGATCGCGGCGGCATTCGGTGCCAGATCACATACTCCAATTATTCAGCTACAGATCCAGAAATTAAAGCCGTGGCAAACACGTAAAGATTGCACATTCGCATCGCATAAACGCAGGGTGTAGTGAAAGGGAGAAATTCACTAAATTAACACGGGTATAAACGGGTTATTTTCCAAAAATCAAAAGCTTTTTTATTTTTTTTTAATGCGTCACCAGTCATGGGAACTAAAACGCAATCAAAAATTAATTTTATAATGCCGCATTATTAATTTTACAAAATAAAATAATAATTATTTCGCGGTGCGGTTTTAACGTGGCTTTTGTTCGAGATTTTTCGAGGTTTCGAGTCGGTCTCGCGGGGGAAGAGCAATCATCCTCGAGCTTTAAATGTGTCACAATCGCTTCGTGATGAATGAGAAAAATACATACGCACATATAATAATATCTAATTCAATACTAATAAGAACTCGGTATGGTAATTTATCAATGTCCCAACGAATAAAGGGCCACGTCCGAGGAAGACAAAAAATATCAGAAACGCCACGAAAAATAAGATTTCGACTACGGTGTGCGACAACTGCAGCGAGAGACCGCTAATGAGGATGAACGTGCCCGGGGCGCGTGAAGGCACTCGTCGGGCACGTTTCGGCGCGGGAAGCTCCGCGGAAGGCCGTGGAACTCTGACTCGAAAAGCCGGAAGTTCCGACGGAGCTCGATCGGTCGCGTCGGAACCGCCCCCCCCGGGCGCGAAAAGGTTTCGGAGGTCCTGCCGGGAAAGCGCCGCGTCCGCCGGCGCGCCGTCCCCACCCCCAAGGGACGACGCCCTCACTTCCGGCGAGTTACCGTTCCGGTCGCATTGTCGCGGTTAATATCTGTTAATTTAGATTTATGTAAGGAAAAAAATATTAACGCGAAAATATATATTTTAAATCAAACTTCGGGACCCTTTGGCCATGTGCTTTACTTTATATTTAGAATACTTGGATTTAGGCCAGACCATTTGCCAGCCCTCGTATCTCACATCTCCCACTCGATCTTTCCCTTTTTTTACACTAAATTATTTGCGATAGCGATTATATAATATATAATATATATATATATATATATATATATATAAAGATTTACTATTCAATTCCGTTACGAAATTCTGCCCTGACAATGTCGGGACAATGAATCGTATATCATTGGAGGCGAAGAGGTGAAGGCTTTTCGGGCTTCGGATGGAGTATTTTCAGCAGCATTGGCAAAGTATCAGGGATTTTTCGAAATCAAGTTCGACGTCCTTAGGCGAAATGCAGCGGCAGCGAAGAGGGAACCGGTAAAAGTTGCCGAATCTAATCTAAGGTTGAAAATAACGAGTGCGCACAAAATTCGGTGATGTGCGACCGCGGGAATCTGCACCCGCGAACGCCGGATGAGAACGGAGGAAACGAAACGATTTGCTTTCCGCTAAATTCTTCCTTTTCTCCATCCCGCGAGGGCTTTTTTTTTTTTTTTTGCCGGGAATCCAGGCATTTTGGGCGATCGCCCCGTCGTTTCGGGCGACGCTCCCCTCGCCGGGGGCGAACGCTTCGCGCCTTCCGGACGGGTGAAGCGGTCTCCGGTCCGACATCGATCCCAATTAACTCCGAAAACGTGGAAGTTCGAGGCTCCTGCGGGCACCGGGCCGGGCTCGAGAGGAAAACATCTCTCGATTTCGTTCGTCCGGACGGTTTTTGAAGTTACCGAACCGGGCAGAAGATGAATAATAGCCCGAGCAGGTATCGCCAAGGTAAGGCACGTTTCGGAATTAATCCGTACTTGGCGACAAGATACAATATTTATTGCATTAAATATATCTCCAACTGATGATTTATACGTGTTAAGTACTCGCATGCATTCGTCTATCTGGTTCTTTCTTTTTTTTCTCTACCCCCGAGGAAAATAATAAGAAACCCGGAGAGGCAATGATTACATAATTACAGAAGTCGTGAGATATTGTTGACCGCCCCGGGGCCCAGATACCTGGATCGCATACCTGACTCGGCTTGTCACGAAAATGTTTTTTTGAAATTTTTTTTTTTTTTTTCTGGGGAAAAATATATATTTTGTCCTATAATATGAAACTTTTATTTCTTTTATTATTTCAGGCACGATTAGGAAGACCGGAGAGAATGTCAAGAAAGCTATTTCCGACACCCAAAATGAAGGAAAAAAAAAAAAAAAAAAAAAACCTCCAGGCAGAATGCGTCTAAACCGACTTTACTTCCAGAGAAAGTTTTGTCTGCAGATACAATCGCTCGCATGTACAACATAGGAATTAACGTTTCCTTTGATTCTGCAGCGTCTTTGTTACATTAGGGGCAAATGCCACGGATGAAAAACATGGACAAGTTTACATTTGCCTGCTGAATTATTTCCTCGCCCGTTTATGAAACGGAAAGTAAAAAGGGTAAATCTTCGCAATCTCGGTGGAAACGGTTTTGCCCTTAATTGCGGCGCGGGGTCGGATGGAGAAGATAACCCCATCTCGCTAGAAACCGCGGGAGCGTAACGTTTAAATCGGGGGTGGGGGGTGGTTTATTTTTCCCGATGACATTTCCCCGCATTGAAAATGTTCAACGAAAGGTAAGATTATTTCAAAACAATCTTTGAGGGTGCAAAATTATGGAGAGGCCGAAACTCATTATATTTTTTTATTTTAATGGGCGGGTAACACTCAAATATCCCACTCATCTCGGTCGTTAGCGCGTATTGTGGTCTCTCGGCACGTCAGCAACCGCGTAACGATTACTTACGATTTCGTTCGAGCGACGCAAAATGTAGTTTGCTCCATTAAAATCAGAACAAGAGGGAAATCCCCTGCAATACAAGTGTAACGGGGCACGGGAACATTGCGGGGAAAGTACCAATCAAGGGAACGGCGACAATTCTCCGTCAGGTGAAGCTGACGGAGTGGACTCTCTCAATCCGACAACATCGTCATTTCCTCTCTCATCCGTCCCGGGATGCTAAAAACCAGGTTCGACATCACGCAAACCGCAAGCTACATGGGATACCGCGCGGCGCTTAATGAAGGGTAAATGCCCCGAGGGATGTGCTATTTCATCCGAGATTTAACGCACGGGTTTTTCACTTTGCCGTACCTGCGGAGGAATCTCTCTGGAATGTCCGCCACGTCGGCAGAGAATGTAACCATCAACCGTCTCCGAAAAAGAAATGCGTACGCGCATATATATATATATATATATATATGCACATATACATAATGACGATTCAATTTCATTGTCCCGATCAACATCTAGTTTTGCGAATTTACGGTGCGTGCCCGAGGAGACGGTCATTTTCATGTAAACCACTAATCATAGGGCATCATTCACGTGTGGCAATCGAGAAACGAAATTAAGATCTTAACAATACGGGACCGCTGGGGATGACATTCACGACACTTGGGTTAGTCAAGTAATTTGTGACTGTGCAATTCATTCGAGTCATCACGATTTTTGTGGTCAGACGAAAAGCAGAATACCCGGGGGATGTGGGGGGGTGGGGTGCGAAGCATTCACTTTTGAGGTTGAATCCGCGCTGAATGCGAGGTGACGAGCGTCTGCGGAGAACGTGACGCTCCAAATCGTTAAAAAAAAGGAAACGACAAAAAGGTCGTCGCTTTGTTGCTCCCTCGCGGTGCCTCGAAGTGGGACGGAAGAGCGGGCACTCTCGCTCTCCGTCATTCGGCGGCGGCGAGGGTGCCGGAGGTGCACCGCGGCCGAAAAGGCCCCCGCGAACGGAAAGCGCGGGGTGGTTGGTTGGGGGAAAAGGAGAAGGCAACCGCCCCGAGGACCAAGCCGCCGTGCGGCAGTCGCGGAAAAACTTCAACGGGAGCCCTTTATCTCGAGCCATCGGAGGAATGTGCGCACACACACAGTCGGTGCGGTACGCGCCCAACGTCGACTTGGAACCACACGCGAGCACCAACGACCGGATCGTGTGCGAGTTCGACGGCGCGGCTCTCCTCTCTTGCAGCCGGACACTTCGTTTTCCCAGGTTAATTTGCCACCCGAGCGAGGAGGTTTTCCATCTGCTGTCGCGGAAACGGCCGACGGTCGAGGGGCTCGTCTCCGCGGAGAAGCCGCAGCAAAAGCAGCGCGAGCGCACCCGCTCGAACTGCCCGAGTGCCGCTCTAATAGAGTCGTCGCTCCATTTACGGCAATTTAATTTGCGCCAGACGTTTTTACGCGTAAGCTACCGTTGAAATGAGTTATCGGCTACAATAAATGTCCTCTCCGTGAATCATTTCAAGACCGTTGGGAAGTCCATATAAAGCAAGAGCAACTTCTGAGCCGGCAGACCAGGTCCGCAACACATCGTTTCCTCAATATTCGTCAATTGATAAGTCATTACATGGGATACACACGTAGGTACTTATGTCAGTCACGCCATTTCCTTTTCGGGCACGTCAAAACTCCGTTAGGGAATATCATCACGATTAAGAATATATATATGTATGTGTGTGTGTGTGTGTGTGTGAGCGCGTATTTATATTTACCCGTTCGCTTTTCCTCTCTCGACGGGACGCAACTTCGCGGAGCTCGAGTGTGGGAAATTCGGAGGCGATCGATCAAATTTTCAAGTTTCCAGACAGATCGAGGAACGAAAGAAGCAGATCGGGGCAACAGCGGACTTCGACGGGAGGGTTCCCGGAGCGAAGAGACCGGGAAGAAGGTGCATCCCGGGGGGCTCGCGTCACTTTCTCTGGACCGGGAGGCGGAGGGAGAGGAAGTCGAAAAGGCCTTTCACGCCCGGCAAGGAGGCAGGAAACGTGAAAGCGAAAAAAAAAAAAAATTCGACTTCGAAGCGGAAACGTAATTACGGACAGAGATGCAGAGATTAGGCGAAGGTTAATCGTTTCGAGGTACGGCATTTCATGGTGGTGTTGTCCGGGCACGAGAAACGAGCACTTTTCCTTAAGCGAGGCAGATACAAAAAATTTATGCACCATCAGATGAGGTGGCTTTGAGGCTTCTTTCAAAACTTCAACCGCGGTCCGCACAATTAGATTTACATAAATTTGAAATAATTTCCAGCGTGCGAGAGGAAAAAATGGAAAAGAAGGACTGGTCCGGGTCGTATTTTTCGCATCGAGTTGTGCAGTAATCCGTGGTGTCGACCTGACAACCATGATTTTCTTCGCAACAACTATGGAAGAAATATTGGTGCGGACCACCTAGTAGAGGGAAATTAGTGGTTTCTTTTTATTAATCGTTCAGTTTTTATTACTTATTAAGTCATGAAATTCCTATTTCTTTTCCTTTTTGCATTTGGTCCACGTCGGTTGACGCCGAACGTTCGCGCGGCGAACCGATTTCCGTCATAGAAAGTGGGCTTTTGATTTGCCTGTTCCGGAAGGATCGCATCCGCGACGTTCGCGAACGACGAAGGACCGCGGATTAGGATCTCGCTTCGTCCTCGGGGGTTTACCTGATCCGTCGATCCGGGGCGAGGAAAGTCACTCCCTGAAGCGCGCGATGCTTTTTCCACGATGAAAAAAGGAAGAAATTGAAAAAAACAACTCCGCGATTATGCAAAGGAAAACACCTCGAGGCGGATTTTAATGGCCGTTCGAGAGTGTCGGCGATTACGTTGCATGCGTGAGTCGCTTCCTCCTCCGGTTTGCCTCTCCTCCGGTTTCCGAGGTTCGGGGTCGCACTTGGAGCGGTCGCCGACGCGGCCGACGTCGAGGTTCGCCCCCTTGCGGATCGCGAAACTGAAAGCGAAGAGCAAAAGTGCGATCGGAGGGGCCCCGAAATCCCGTAACGGCGTTCCGTAAGCCGCCATTTCGATGCGGATAAGCTACCCGTCGTCCTTTTCGAGGTGTCGCGGAAGGCTGCCTCCCCGAGATGTCGTCGCCCCGACGCTCCCGACAAATCCATCAAAGGCTGCAACCGCTAAAAAAAGCACGTGCCCCGAAAGCGAGAGAAATATTCGTGGGTTGGAGATAAAAATACGTCCGATATTCATCTCGCTTCCGATCCAAAAAATCGGAACCGTCTTGCCGATGACTCCGCTGCCGCAGACGCCGATGAAAGCATCCGTGCGCGGGCTCCGTGCTCGGACTGCTTACGGATGCGAGCACCGACCCCCCGTGCCGAGTCATCCTCCGTCGCCTCGCCGGGAATCTCTGCCCGTTGCCCGAAAATCTGGAAACCGAAAAAAGAAGAGGAGAAACGCTCCGCATTTGCCCGCCGCAGCCCAAAACCGGAATCGGAAACGGGGAAAAACAAGACAGAACGAGTCCGCTGCCACTGTTACATGATATGTTCGTCTGGTGTCGATTAATTAAAGCGGGAACTCAACCGTGTAGCGAGAAAAAAAAAAAAATTTTCATTCAGCGAGACACCGACGATGCCTGTCCGCAGTAGAAAGTTCTTTCACTTCCCAGGCGGAAGTTCCGAAAGCCGAGAAGCGCACGGCTTCCGGTTCCAGACCCGAGAAACCGTATCGCTGATAAAGCCGGAAGGGAGCTCGAAAGGAACGCGCTCCGGCCCCTTGCGCGGCGGGAAACGGCCGCGGGGCCCGGGGGCCCCGTCGTCGGACCCGCGTGCAAGGATCCCAAAACTCATCGTACGCAATAAACCGAAAAATTTCACGGCTGGAGCAATCCTGCCCCGGGTGGACTCGGAAAACATTCAAATTACGAAACCAAAATTGTCAGACCAAGACCGAAATGACTTATTAAACATGGCTGCTACACCTGTTGTGCATAAATATGTTGCTCATCGAGCTGTTAATCTTATTCGGGGCCCATCGGGATGTAATTATAACGCTAATTCGATGTCTTCGAAGGAGAGCGGCCCGGAATATTGCAGCGGGTTAACGGGCCCGGACTCCGAGGGACAACCTCGCTCGGGCCTGCAGATCCGAAGGCGGGAAACGCAACCGGAAAAACATTCGCCGGGAAAGTCGAGCTCGATTGATGGCGTGGCGCGCAGCGGCTAATGCCGAAGCCGGTCTCGGTCGGGACCGTGCAAAACCTTAATCGAACACCTTAGAACGATTCTTGCCACGGAAAATTTTTCCGCTTTTCACCTAGCGGCACGACGAGGATGGAAAATTTGCGCGGCAACAGGCGCGCGCACAGCAAATGCAATTCTAACATTGAATCGGGTGGAATATCATTTCTTTGCACCGCGAATTTGAAATATTGTTTTATTTATTATTTAAACAGTTATAATAATTAATTACGTTTTTATTGTATTACATATATGCAACAGGGCATTCCGATTGATAACCTGAGCCGTTGTAATTGTTTAATAAAGCGACGTGCAGCCACTTTATGATTTTTAACATTTTTCGCGGCTTCGCATTCAATGATGCGGACGAACGAGCACATAATCACACATTTTATACAACATCCTAAAGCTATTTAAGAAAGAAAACAATAAAAATTATTTCTATTAATGACTTTTGAGCGTAACATTATTCGTCCCGGGCTTTGAATATTCTCAATGCAGTTACGGACGTTTGCCGACCGACACCAAACGATCTTCGGGGCAAATCGCCTTTTGCACGGTAGATTTAAAAGAAGATCGTCCGGAAATTTTGGGGTGCGGCACAAAATCGTCGGTCAGAAACGAGCGAAGGAGGCAGGGCCGCGATCCCCACTGAAAATCGAGGTGCACGTCAGGGAAATCGAAGTCGGAAGGGTTGGCAAGGGAAGGCGACGACGTCTTGGGGCCGCCCGAAGGCATCCGCTCGTCGCGATGGAATTCCAAATTCGTCCTCGGAGGGACTCGGCCTTCGTCCTCAGATCTCTGCATCCGCAACAGCGCGGTAGCGCGACCGTTTCGACAGCGGGAAAAAGGATGCCCCGAATTGCGCGGTCCTTCGGGCTTTTCCCTTACCTCTCGGTGGTCGCCGCCTCAGGGAGTGTTCAGCCTTCGTCCCCGTCAAGTTTGCAGCTTCGAGATTCTTCAATATCTCAGCGGTCGCCGCCAGCTCGGCGCGTCCGAAATAGCGAGTCGGGCAACGTTTGAGGAATGGGAAAAGGAAATGCTTCCCGGGCAGCTGTTTGTCGTGGCTTTTCCTCCGCTCGCTCTCAGCGAAAGCAGCACTTCTGGTCCTTCCGGCGCTCGGCCCACGCCGGAAGGCTCCACCAACGTGGGAGCCGAGAAACCGAAGGAATACCATTTTCCTTTGCGACGAAGACAATAAGTGAAAATGAACATTTTCCCAAATCCACCCCTCTCTCACTCTTCAACACCCGGGAAATGGTTTTTCCCGAGGGCGGAAGCTAAGGTTAGGTTTCCCATTCTTTTCTTCTCCCGCGACAGCCGGTGGAGGGCCCAGCCCGAGAGAAAATGTAATTCATCGTCCGAACCTTCGGTTTCAAGGCAGAAAACGTTGATTAATAAAATAACCAATCGAAGATATATCAAAAATTACAATTTTCATCTTTTTCATCAATGTACTTGTCACACTTTGCATCAAACGTCTTAATTTTCAAATCAAACATTACTAAAGCTCACACGATCCCAATCCGAACCAAAAAAAAAAAAGCTTCTATATATACGTTTTACATTTAATTGAAACTGACATGTGCGCCATATAAATCGTCTGTTATTTTATAAATACATGCATAAATTTCTTTTTTCTGGGAGCGGGGTAACGTGCTTCCAGCACCGTGCTTCATTATCGATTAAAAATCGGGGAACATATGGAATCCATACAAGTTTTCACCATTTTAAGTGGAAGCAAAAGTCTAAAATTTGAATTTTCCACAAGTTACACCGGGACGGTTTTGGTTTCCAAGTTGGCTTCACGATAATAATTCATTAAAATTATTCCACGCGGTTACAGCATCGACACGGCGGATGGGAAGAGTTTACGGACAAAGAGCTCCCAACGTGATTTTTCGGGGAGCCGCAGCAATTTACTTTACGGTCTGGGAGGAAACCACGTCACAAACGATTTCTTCCCCCGATGCCGCTGCATTGCTGCATTCCTCGTCTTTAACATTTGGAGGAGAGAAGCACCGTAATTAATGAACAGCTCATTATTCCGAGATATTTTAATGGTTGCGACCCTTCTAAACAAACTTTTTCTTTTTCTTTTTTTTTCTTTTTCCTTTCCTTTTCCCAAATTTAAAATTAGTCGCACAGCAGATAAGGAGAAGGATTCGTGCCAAGCAAAGCGGGGGAAAGCGGGGAAAATCATCCGGGGGGCGGCCTTTTCGAGCCCGGGGCTCAGGCGCCGAAAGAGGGCAGAGAGTCTTTCCGGGCGGGCGCAGGGGCACCGCCCCCGCCGGCAAAAGGCGGCTCGAAGAGGAGGAAGGCATCGTCGGCTGCGCGAAGGTTGCACAACGACTTTGTGCCACGTCAATTATCCACCGGGGGCATTTGATGCGATGAACCCGTTCCGACGAAACGGGGCCCCGAGAGCGGGGCCGAAGCCGAGGCGTACCCGGCGGCAGCGTCGGAACGTAATGGCAAAGTTCAACGCGAAAGAACATTCTCCGTTCGTGTGATTTACGAGAAGGGAAAATGTTAATGACAACCGCGACCCGAGGCATTCTCTTGCCGACCGAGGAGTGTCCATCGCGGAACTGCCAAAGGTGTCGGCCTGATTTTTCCGTCCTTTCCTCTCTCCTTAAGACGGGGAAACTCGAGGGAACCGGATAATCAGCGAGCTTGAAAGGCGACATAACCTGACGAGGCAGGGCCGAACCGTTCCGTTTTCACGCGATCCGGGATCGGGAAACTCGTTCTTGGCCCGGCAAAGAGAAACCCCCGGCCCCGTTGACCGGAAACCGGCAGCAATTTGAAATATTTTCCGTCTCAAACATCCCCCGAAGGAAGGGTCAAGTGCATGCGTCTCTCCGATCGACTGGACTGGTCCGCTTGAAAAGAGGTCACCCAAAATATTGCAATCGAATAAATTAATATAAATTAGGTATTTTAATATTATCGATACTGTATCAGGCACTCATAAAAAGTAAAATAAAATTTACTTATAATTCTGAAGAATTAGGATTGACAGATTTGATAAAGAGGAGGTGGATATGATGATCATTTTGACGGTATTTGATATGTGCCTTGCAGAGCATTATACGTATATATTTATATATATATATATATATATATATATATGATACTGAATTAATTAACGAGCGTGGGATGTGACAGAGTGGCTAAAGACAGGCACTACAAGTGTCTCAAATGACTAATTTAGAATATATTAAAGATTTGTGGAAACTTTACACGTGAATGGCCGAAGTTTTTCGCTCGCCCCGCAGGATTCGAGGTGCTTCGCTGTCGACGAAGAAAGGCTTCGAAATTAGGTTGACTTCGAGTGAGGGCGAAAACGGATCCGCCCGGGAGGATTTTTCCGGATCATTTTCTTTTTTCCCTTTTTTCGCCTCCGACGAATTTCGACGGGCCGTCGCCGGGTACCGCGCCCGGGGCGGCAAAGCCGTGCGAAGGCAGCGTCGGGATTCTCGGGCGATCATCCTGCGGAGCCGGGGATCCGCCCTCCCGATTTTGCCGGCTCCGAAATGCCTTATCGCAGTGCCCGCATCTCCCTCGCGGGACCGCGGGCAATTTCCCGGCTAATCCCCGCGCTTCGAATGTGGATCTCACGCATGGAAATTGCTAAATTTACATCCGATATTGGGTCAGTGACTGATCAGGTTTACACACATCATTAATTTTGGGATTTTGACCGGTGCCGGAGGAGAAAAACTCGCCGGTGGATTAAATGTTCGGATATGGCGCCGCAGCCCAAATCCCCCGGACGCAATAAGTTACTTCTGACTGTAGCGAAAATGTGTTCGCGAATAATGCAAACCATATATATATATATATAAAGTTTTTAACTTTCTCTTGAAAATGCTGGCTCCCGGCTCCGTTAACATGCCTGTTCCTTTAATAAAATGAACGTATGCATTTAATCTTTCGAATAAAAAAGCGAGAATTAAATCATTTCCCGATTTTATTCCGACAATGCACGGCTCTGCGTCCACACATGTGGATGGTTATACATATCCTCTTTAACGCGCAACAAAAACAAGTAATTTTCAATTCAATAACTTAGCAAATTCCGAGTCGTTAAAAAAGAAAAAAAAACCCGAATCTAATTTATATTTATATATCGATGCAGATATTTAGTCGTAAATGATACGATATTAACGTGATCATTAGAGAAAAAAAATTTTTTTTACAAAAACCTTCAGCTTCGTGACGGCATTAAAAAGTAAACGTCATATTATAAATTAACTATAAAATGAGTCTCTTTCTCTACATAAATGTCACAAAAGTTTGCAACATTATTAAGGTTTTTTTTTTTTTATTTTTAAAGCCATAAATTACTTTACAATTTCAATTTATTCCACCGCAATTTTCGAAAAAAAGTAAAAAAAAAAATTTTTTTGTTTGTTCTTCAGTGATTCGATATTTATTATTTATTAATTTTAATCACATTGCATTGGGATTTGTGATGCGCGACGCATTTTCGGCAGCAACGTCTTCGGTTGATTTCAACTCCGAATTCGATGCATTTTAAAAGTTCCAATTGGTGGATTTCATTTCCGGTGCTTCGATAATGTATTCGGGTGCACGGCGCGGGCAAAGGCAGCGCTTCTCCCGGACGAAGCGGGAAAACGAGGAACGCCGCGAAGTGTCAACGCTCCGAGGATTTGCATTGTGAAATTGGGCTCGCCCGGAGGATTTGTAAGAAGTTGTTTTCCGTCCCACGCCGCCGCACGCATTGCGATTGCGATCATCCGGATGCGGGGATATTCGCGTTCGAGTTGCTGAGAGATCTTTCCGCGCAAAAAGGATAACGCGAACGTCATGCGGGAACGTCGGTGCGGAGCACAGGGCCACACCTTCGCATGCGAGTGCGTGATATCAATCGATATGCATTATGTCTTCGAATTTCTTTTTTTTTTTTTTTTTTTTTTTTTCCAGGGCGAGGTTGCCGTCGGGCAAAATGATTCAATCAGCTAAATAATTTCCAGCCATTTCGCCGCGTATTTTAAGCATTATTTTTAATTCGCTTTACCTCGGCGGATAATTTCGACGAAAGTGGGTTAAAAACCCGACACGGTCCGTCCGCCGCCTTCTTTGAATATTTCGCGAAGCGGATGCCTTAACCTCGATCCGCGGCGTTGCATTTATTTCATCCCCGATCGGGGACGATCGCGACAACGTCGCTGCACTCGCCTGATCCCCTCCCCGCGAACCGGGCAAAGGGAAACGCCGCGCCCGGAAATGGTTTCCGCAAGTTTCCGCAAAAGTTTACCCCACCCCCCCCGTCCCGCACGTGCGGCACCGTTGCCAGGTTCCCCGGGAGAATTATGCGGGCGGCTCTTCGCGATTTTATCCCGGTTCGCGATCGGGCCACCGAAGTTTTTCGAAATTCCTGCGGCAGGCACTGGGCCCCCCCCCCCCAAAAAAAATTTCCCCCTCGCAAGTTAACACCCGAGATTCGATCTGCGGTATCGAAGCGTAACGAACCGCCGGAATTTTTTCCAGAATGTTCATCTCTTCGAAATGCAATTCTTTTCAGAGTCGAATTAGCCTTTCGTCGTTTTCCACGCTCGCGTCAATGGATATCCAGATAAATTACCATTCCGTTCCGCTGGATGATTCGAGTCTTTTCCAACTATCAAATAACAGACCGAAAAGGGTGACTGAACTTATCTTCTTGTCCCGCGGGCAGTCCTCGGCGTGGGGAAAAGGTGTCGCCAGAAGGAAAATTCTAGAAAGTGTAAATTAGCAGCGTCCGGTGTGATAAATAACCATTTTAAAAGAACAGGAGGATTTTTAGGTTTTCCAGTGTTACCAACCGTCCTACCAGTCACGGAGAACCAGCTGCACGATTTCATTCTACCTATAACCCACCATTAATTTTAAATTTAGGAAGAATAATTAAATATATTCCGCGTTTTCAACTCCCACCCGTAATATTTCCGAGTCTTTTTCTTTTCGATTTCAACGGAGCCATTAGCCCTCGTAACTCGCGTCGCGCGGATCCGAGGGAACCCGATTCGGACGGACCGAGGGCAAGCTTCCCGACCGATGCGTTTGGGCCTCGCTTCCCCCGCGTCGTGGCACCATCGGAGGGAAACTCGGCAACGCAGCGTTGATAACCGCAGCGAACGGCAAGGAAATTGCTGCACCGGTTAAACGGCAAATGGGACAAGCCGCAAAAATAACTGTTAATACTCGAGGCGAAGAAAAGCAACGCCGGCACAAGTTCGTATTAAATGGGAGTCCGATACGATTTGTACGGCTGCTAATCAAGAAGCTATTAAGGGCCCCAATAACAGAGCAAGAGACTGAATTGGAATTATGTTAAGACTAAATGAGATTAACGCACCTACATTCATTCATTTATTCATTCGAGTTTCTGCCCCTGGGCTGGTCCACGGTAAAAATCCAATGTCTTTTCGCTCCGTGGCATTACGTTTTGGCCGTGCACCGCGGAGCTTCCGAGGTGGTTTGTCTCACTCACGGCGCAGGTTCTCTGCACAGAGTTATTCTGTTCGACCAGGACGGTTAATAACGTTCACATCTCCTTTTCGTGACACTTTCCGGGAGGTTCGCGCGCGCGGTTGCCGCATGCCCGCAACCGATTTTCTTCCCTTCGGAAAGCCTCGGCGGCAGAATTTTCTTTTTTTTTTTTCGCTTCCGCGCATTTCCGCGACCCGGAGAATTCCACAGCGTTGCCGCCGTTAAATCGTCGGCCGGAGAGAAAAACCTCCGAAATCATAACGGGGAGAAGCGGGGAGGAGGTCGAGCGGGTCCGAAAATCCGGGGTGCCGCCCGGAGGAGACCGAAAGCCCCGGCTAAAACCTCGTCTGCGGTCCCCGATCCTTTGCGACGTGCCCGTTTTCTCTTGTTGACGCAGCCAAATTAAATTCATTGAAAATGCAAAGGGGGAAGTTGAAGTGACGAAGGGTGGTTTTGACGAGAAACGCAATTCACCGTTGCCCCGGGGGATCGAGCATCCCCTCGCATCCTTCCCGCCATTCGAGGAGGAAGCCTTCCGGGAGTGAATCCTCGCCAGACGGGGGCGCGCGCGCGTGCCTCTGACTCGAAAAATACGTAATCGAAAGCCAGCGGGCAGTTCATTCATTCGAATCGGAAAAATGTACGTCGCAATTGCCAACCTCCAACGTCGGCAATTTTAAATTCACTGATCCTCAATCCATACGCTTTGCTTTCTAATTCCACGACTCGGCGAGTGTCGATTAATTTATTGAAAACATTTAACATCCTACAATGGAAATGTCGATTAACGTTGTGGTCCGCGGTATTAAACCATTTTTTTTCTTCTGCCCGGTGCGGATGTCGCAAAATTCGAATGGGACGATTGAGATTCGTTGATTTCAGCGAGGAGGAGATTCCTTTTCCCTTTTCGCTGTTTGCGCATTCGAAAGCGAGCGAAATACTTCGCTCGGCCGAAGGAAATATTCTAATGAAATTTCAGCGCGTGCAGCCGCCGGCAGAGGAACCGACACCAAGAGAAACCGACCTGGGAGCGGTGCATTTCGTTCCCGGCGGAGTGGCTTCGCCGCCGGTTTCGGGAGCGGCGGCGGAAACGGAGGGCAAAAATTCAGCGCTCGTCGCGTCGGCGTTTCCTCCCCCTCTTCCTCCACCGGCGAAGACGAAGAAGAAGCTGACGCACGAGGACGTTCGCGCATTCGAGGGCGATCCGCTGGCTGTCGAAACGTGGCCCGGGGGATGGGTTAACGTTTCAGCCCGCACACGGGGTCGCCATCACGCAGAATGAGGCGAACGGGGGCGAGACTTCGGGGGGGTGGGGGATGGTTTTCGCGCGGCCCCACGGCGTCGGGATTAGCGATTCGAATTGAACGGGGCCGGGAGAAATCCAAATCCCGGCGCGCCGCATCTGTCATTCGTCCCGCGAGCCCCGAAGAATTGCCGTTCATCAATATACGTCGGGAATTAAGCGGCGCGAGACGTGAAGCCAAAATACTATAATTCCATTAATCATCGGATCTAAGTCCCAGTTTTATTCTTTTTTCTCCCGCTACGGAAAAGGGAGAAGGGGGGGGAAAAAAAATTTCCCGACCGGAGCAGAAAATCCGAAAAGATCGGATATAATATATGCGCACGCAAAAATGCGACAAATTTCGTAACGTTGAATTTTTTTTTTTTTTTTTTTTTTAAATAACATCAATCGTGTATTAATCATTAAGAGTATCGAGCACTTTGCTTTCGAGCACGTACCCGCGTATCTGCCTTGATCTATGCGGGAGATTTTATTCATATCACGACGAGAACCGAAAATAAGTGAAAAGAGCTGCAACCGCGACCGTGACCCCAAAGACTGGGCAGAACCGTGCTGCGTTCCTCCGGAGGAAAGCGCCCCGAATCGTAATTCCACGATGGTGCAACCCAAGCTTTGGCCCGCCGCTATTTATTTCGCGAGGCCGCCCGCGGTAAAAGACGAGGAAGCCGAGAGCTTGTGCGTCCGGGAAGGGGCTCAAAACGCCGGAGGAGAAGCGGCCGCATCGCTGATTAAGCCGTTTAAAGGGAGAAAAAGAAGGGAAAATCACGGGAGGAACGGGCGCTAAAATGCTTCACGGTTCGCGCCGAGGTACCAACCTCGGAAACGACGAGGAACCCGGGGACCAGCTCGGGTCCCCGATCGGAGCGGAAGGGATCTCCGACGTGCACTTCCGGATGAGCGATTGCGCGGCAGGCGATTAACGCTTCGGATTTAAACGGTGCTAAGAAGGAAAAATAAAAAAAAAAGAAAAAAAACCCACCACTCCGACTCGACTGCGAATGGACAAAGTTGTGCATTACTGTGAATTAATACTCCACCGTTATTATATAATTTCTAATGGAGGTGGCGATTCCCGAAAAAGCAGGCACCGACCGTGGCAGCACGATCCGACTAATCGCGCACGCAACGGCCAAGCAAAGTTCGGGCTGCACCGTCGTGCTCTTTTACACTTTTAAACTCCTGATCCGGCGACACGGCCGAGGCTTTGTTTGCTTCCACGAGCGCCGCGGGTTTGTTGCACCCGGGAAAGCCCCGATCGAGGAGGCGTCGAAACCGATTTTTCCAGCGGCCGTCCGGCGCCGGAGAAGCGATTCCGCGGCGGGGAACTTTCAAATTTTCATCCCGGCTCCGAAAATTAGGCGAGGTTCGGTACCGGGAAAGAAAGAAAAAATGTCATTTTTTTCCAGGGCAGAAAAGGAAAATTCGCTGCAAAACCTCGCGTCGTAAAATTCCGATATTTCTTTTTTGTTGTTGTTGTTGTTGTTGTTGTTGTTTTTAAACAAATTACATTGATCAAACCGCATGAAATGGTTAATAATTTAATTTATAAGCACATAAATCTTGCAGCGAACAATTTTATTTATATCTGCTTGAAATACCGAAAGATCCCGCGTTGAAACTTTAAGGCGCTGTGCCATTTTTTTTTCCTTTTCTTCTCGTTTTTTTTTTTTTTTTTTTTTACCGGTACCTTAAAACCTGGCACTGCCATCGATCTCGGAATATCGCAGTCCGACCGAATCTATATTAACTAATTAGCGGCATTCTTTGTTTCTACTTCTGCCAGTGGATAAAATAAAACTGCGTCCTTTTTTCGTTATATTAATGACCCGAACGTCAACCAACAATTAATTTGTTGCCGCAGTCTTCAAAGCCAATTATACGCATAAATCGTGGCAATACATACATGTAGTGACACGGGGAGCTCCCGGCGAAGAGGAATGAAAAACTGTTCGTACCAAAATATATATTCGTAATTTATATATTTACGTTTTTAATTTTTCACCGAGATAATTGGAGGAAGCCGCTTATTAAGGAGCATCCAGCATCTGCCCGAATCGTCCTTACGCTCCGGGAGTTATTTTGTCTTCGGGTTAAATGTCCGATGCCGGGGACATCCCTGGCTCCCGGTCATTTTCGCAGCACCAAAGGGGGATGTTCTCCAGCACGGGATCCACCCCTCTCCTCACCGCGCCTCGTCAGATCAAAACTCGATTCAAATTCGCGCTCGCACGGCTCGCGGAAAATTGATAATGGAAAGTGCCGTAAAAAATTGTTGCCTTTTTTCGCTTTGCCTCGCGGAAAAACCGCAAAGGGGCGCGCGAAACCTGCGGGGCCGAGCACCTCGAAATGTGGAAATGCAATCGCGGAAATTTTTCCAAAACCGAAAAGGTCTCGAGCCGGACGACCAATCTCCGCGACCGGAAAAAAAAAGCTGTCGCCCGGGAAACGTTGTCCTGACGAATGCGCTCGAAAATCCTCCCCTTCTACCTGGCACGTATCGTAAGGCGATTTTGAATTGTCCCCTCGGGACGCGACGCCGAAAAACCCGAGGGATAGCGCGAATGTGCTGCCGTGGCGGGAGCCAACCCAACAGCGCGACGTGCGATGCCCCGCCGCTTTCCTTCCAATCCCGAATCGCGATCGCTAACCGTTTGCTCACATACCCCTGCACCGTTCAAAATGCACATAACAAATCCTGCCGAGCATGTGCCGGGAACCGTCCGCTTGACGCGCAATTATACGCGTATTTATTAGTCTCGGATTCGAAACGCGGCAAAGAAATTTCGTGTAAGACGCCGCACACAAAGGGCGAATAAGCCGAGTGAAAATGCCGGGAGATATTGATTTGTTCGCCCCCCCCCTTTTCGTCTGCTTTTGTGGCCCCTCGGTCAACCACACAATTCACTGCTTGTGCTTTAAATCAATAGAGTCAACTTTAAAAGAAAAAAATAAAAAAAAAAAGGACCCATGGCTAACGATAATTTCTGGATATCCCTTTGATCATTCGGCAGAGCACCACCGAGAAATCTGACGTCCTTTTATATATGTACAATAATAAATTTGAAATTGGACACACCTCTACAGAAATATTTGATAAAGCCGAAATAATTACTGACACAAGACGAGAGTTATGAAGACTGCGTAAATATCTACTTTGCGTAAATTTAAATTGTTCACACAGCACACACACACACCACGCACACATACGCACACATACGCACGAGGTATTTTATCATAGCGCGCTGCGCGTTAACCGTACGATTTTTTTTTTTTTTTGTACATTCCGCAAACAAAAAACTTACAACGTACTCTGAGCATTGCTTAAAATTTTTATATTATAAACGTACATTTTGAAATTTTTATTTATTTATGGGAAAAGAGCAAAATGCTGGGTTATAAAATTTTATTATTTCATTAACGCGGAACCCAAATATTAAGCCACAAAATTATTTTCATTATCTGCAACGGTGTCTCTTCATTGTTTTCGTGCGAAATGAGTTCCGAGCGTAAACATAATTTTAATGCAGGGGAAAACAAAAGAAATGTAATTAAAACTGGATTTTTAACAATGTCTGCCTTAGAAGGTGCAAAGGAAAAAAGAAAAAAAAAAAAAAAAAAAAAAGGAAGTGGAAAGGAATTTAGGTTTTTGTTTCGGAATTTAATAGGGGTTTGGTTTTGGAACGGGGCGCAGACAACAAGGAAATCACATTTTAGGAAGCAGGCACTGGCCGTGTTTTTTTTTTTTTTTTTTTTTCCCGAAGTTGGCGACGAAAAATATCACGAAAGTATATGACGAAAAAATCCTGAGTAAGCGGCCTCGCATTTCAAATTGCCAAACAAATCCACAATTCAAATTATTTTTCAGAATGTATTTGTGCTTTTGGCATTTATTATGGTGTTCAGCATTTTCCGCGCTAAAAACATCCGCAAAAAGGGCGAAAAATTATCTCTGATGTTTGTTGAAAAGACATGCAGAGACAATGGAACGGGGACGCTTTAAAAGCGATAGTAAATCCAATACAACAGATAAAATTTAGCAACCAAAATAGAGAAGAGCAAATATGGAAAGGAAATACTTTTTAAATAATGAAAAAATGTTAACAAAACGTATGAACAAAATAATAAATATGAACTTTTCTTTACCTAAATTATTAGGAGTTTGATATCTTTTTTTTAATAAAAAGTGATTTATCACCGGGAATGTGATAATGCCGCGAAATTAATTATTTCTACATTGAATTAATTAATTTCGAAATGAAGCAAAATATTTTCCATTACCACGACAATGTGAAAAACCTTTTTTTACATAATTTTTTATTTCACTGAAGGGATGTATTTTCCCTCTTGCCTCTAACTGGGCATTAACACGTGTTGTGTAAATTACACTTCTTAATTTTAATATCAGAAAGTTTTCTATCTCCTAACCCCTCTGTCGAAGTAATCAACTAAAGGCGGAATACGCCTCTGATTTTAAAAAATCGCAAAACTAAATCATAATAAAATGAAGATATTCTGTTTTTATTAAGCCGAAGCTGTGGTTGGTCCTTTAAAAAAATCTAATCCGAACATAAAATTAGGTATTAGAGTTAAAAAATGAGGAGAGCGATTGTAAAACAAAGTTTAAACTTAATTTATGATTCGTCATATTTTACGTATATTAGACGCGAATCAAAATTGCCACAAAATTCAGATGCAGAACTAACAAAGTCAAGTTGAAGCGCATTCAAAAAGATATATTTGGATAGACGGTTAAAGCCAAAAGGGATAATTAAAAAATTTGGTTTGAAAATCGTGTTTTCTCCACCGGGTTCTCTACAGGTAAAAATATAACATCTACGTCGACGTCAATCTGAATTAAAAAAGTGAAAATAAAATCCAATCGGCACGACAAAATGCGATACAATTTATTACGAATTAAATGAAAAATATCTTTTACTCATTCTTTCGCGTTAGAATATCCTCGCATATGAGGCGTGATAGATAAATGGATGTAAAAAGCAAATCGCTACGTATATGAACAGTTGAAAAGGCTCATTCGCATTGACAACCAGTCGTTTGCATGCATCTCTTAATCTTTTTCTCAACGACAATACACATATAATATCGGGGCAGCGTAATGAAAAATAAATAATGCGCCGAAGCAATGCACTCGCACATTTTGCCATCCCCGATCCACAGTGAGCTCCATGTAAATCCAGAGCCGGCCATTGGCTCGGTACGAGGCAAATCGTCGATTACTTATCAGCAAGCCAACGGCAACAGGAGTTTTTTGGTTCGAGATATTTAGCGAGATCTTTTCAAAATTTTGCCGTTCGCAAGGAGGCGTCGAATGGCTCTGGAATAAGCAAGTTCGGGAGTGGACTCTAAATAAATTTTGGATCCGGGAAAATTCGATCACACCACGAGACAGAGGATAATTTTCGGCACTTGACCAGGCAGATTGCTGGCAACAGCGTCTGATCCGCGTAAAAAAATGAATCGCGGAGGTGCAGATAAGAATTTAAAAGTGAAACAAATTCACACATCCTACGTAGACTGACAAGTTGTGAGCGATGATAATTCAAATGGTTTTAACCTAAAATGCTGATTCGATTTCATGTCGGTTCACGTTATTAGATATACAATGGAAGTGAACAAGACACTCCATTTGCAGTTTGTATATCGTTTTATGACTGTACGGATCGTGTTTCGTAAATGAACCGAATGTAACGTTAATTCTCTTCATTTCCGTGACGAGGCTTCTGATGAAAGGAAAACGAGAAAAAAAAAAAAAAACAAAAAAAACAAAAATCCATCGATATCGGGTCAGCGTTGTACAGTATAAGAAAAAGGAAGAAAATATCACACAATGAGCTAAAAACTTTAATGTTAGAAAGTACGCTGAGATATTGCATCGGAGAATAATGGATAAGAGCGAAAACGAAGTGCAAATAACAGAGCTACATTCAAGTTACATGCAGCGACTCAACTTTCAAACTTAATTTTTGGTCTTTTTAATTTGTTATTCGCATTTTAGAATTAAATGCGAAACGAGTAAAATACGAATTTGAATAATTAACATTTTCGAAGCAAAAATTTTAAAGAAAAAAAACTCGATTCCACCGCAGAAAAATTTGATTTACATTCGTTACATTTTCCGTCGTACTGAACGTATAAGAAATGTACAAAGATTAATTAATAAAACAAAAATGAATAATAAAAAAAAGAAAATCTCATTGCTTTACATTTGTTGTTTTAACAAAAAAAAAAAGTATCACACAACCCGTTCGAATGGCAATACATTTTTATTACGAAAAATATTTTTAATTTTGTTACATACACCGGAATGCATAAGCAAAATAGCAGTTGCCGTGTTCTCTTTTCGATCCCCCTGGAAAAAAAGATATTAATAACAAATGCATACAACGAATATCAGGCACGGCTTCGCATTTGTCCGTGTCTCAAAAACAGACAATCATTAAAATAAATTGTACACCGGATTTTATTTCTATAACAATAAATTTGCCTGTTTTTACAATGAAATCGGGCAGTCGGAGAGTACGAACCAAACAGCGATAATGAACGACGTGCATCGAAAATGCAATTTAAAAGGTCGCACATTTGCATCCCACAATTTTGTGGATAATTACAAATTTGAAGATCTGCAATAATTGAAGTTTTAAATTGAGAAAGAGAAAAATATGGATCCTTATATATGAAACCCCGTAATCAGTCAGTATAAATTGTAGGCCTCGGAGCTAGTGGATTTGAAAAATTGAAAAAATCTACCAGATAGTTTATGGTCTCCGATTGGGAATACGCCTTTGAAGATGGTACAAAAAACTTTGGTCGCGCGCGGGTGTATGTATATATATATATATATATATATATTTATATATTTACCGATACAAATCATTATCGTGAAAAACTTAATGTGATATAGAGGCAGAGATGAAGTTTTAATGAACCAAAACTAAACTCATTAAAACCTTTCCCTGTCAATCGATTGTGGCTGAGTTTATTAATATCTATTCTATATTATTCGATCGAGCGCCACTATAAAATCAAAAATAGTTTTTCAATTTAAACGTCATTAATAAACGATCACTTTTGACGTTGCATTCAATGAATTAATTCTATAGATTAAAATCTAATCGGCAAAAACCATTATGAGGGATCATTTGTTAAAGGAACAAAATGCTGCATATATATGAATATTAGAAACGGGAAGGATAAAAAGAAAAAAATAAAAAAGATGCGATATACCGAAGCGATGAAGATGTGATGTTAAAAATGGGAAAGAATGGTTAGTTTACAGTTCGATTTTGACGAATGTTATGCATATATATATATATATATAGCTGCTTATATAAATATCGTTTTTGCTCTATCAGGTCTCGCGAAATCAATCCCGCATCCAGGAGTTTTTAGCTCTTCTCCATTTCTTTTTCATTCACGGTAATGATTCATGATGATGTCAGAGATGTGCGACTCGGGGGGATAAGAAGCTTCGCTTGACGCTCAGAACTGCAGACAATGTGTTTGGGGATGCGAAAAAGAGGGAGGAAACAAAAGTGCAGAAAGTCCTGTTCACTGAAGTATTTGCAGTGGCCGTGGCAACAATCGAAGCTGCGAGCTTTTCAAAAATATATTTTCACCGTGATTTCGAGGTGAACTGTAAAACCTTAGAAAGAATACGATGCTAAACGTGTGACAATGCTTTGCGCGCTGAAATTGCAGAGTCCTGTATTAATCTGATTTATTTATCGAAATTTATTATTCCCAAAAACGTTGACAATTGCTAGCGATTTTAGACGTTCATTGCGTATGATGTTAAAGAATTATATTTTATTTACGTCACCATTTCCATTTTTGAAATGAAAAAACAGAAAAGTAAAAGAGTTTCTCATAGAGGACTTTTGCGGGCGATGTATGTCTCGTTCGCATATTTTTCGAAAAAAAAAAAAAAACGGAGGTAAAGGCGGTATCCAAACATTTCATCAGCTTTGCGGCTGTTGGCATTGTCGGTAAATGGCAATTCGAAAGATTGTGAGGACTAAGAGCTACAAAATGAACGTGTAAAAAATAAGATGGGCTAAAGGATAAATGAATGAATGCAAAAAGATGAGTATTACCTATTTCATTTGGTTGTGTAAATACGTATTAGCGAACTAAATGCTGTCGAAACAATCTCAGGCGCGTACACTTCCCGAAACAATACCAGTAACTGTTATACACGAGAATTTCCAACAATTAAATTTTCCGATTACATTTTCCTGCGATATTTATATCAAAATTCCCAATGGTCCCACGTATGCTTCCAGTGTTTCATTCTCACTTTAAAACCTCAAACTGGGAATTCTCCAGCACCCCTAAAATTGTTCCCTCAAGTTGCCTTCCTTCACGCATACATGCTTTTCCCTAACTACACGTGATCATTACGTTCTTCCATCCCTCGGTCAGCATAATCGCCTAACCAGAGCTCTTAATAGATGTCTCTCTCAACTATTTTTCCCCTGGCAGAAAAATCGTACCAAAGCGTTCCAAATAACAACAAATCGGTGTTCGTCTCATCCATAAGACGATCTCCAAATCGTCTCAAATCTGAGTCCCCGTTTAAGCTTTAAACACTATCACCCCTTATCATCCCCGCACTCATAAGATATCATCAAATTACTCCGTCGCTGCCTTATCTCCAGCCACTTCGTTTTTTTCAATCAGCTTAAAGTTGCACAAGGCCTGACTTTGGTACCGACTTTCCATGAGCATTTCTCTCCATTTCATTTCAAATCTCTCCACGGCGAACAATTTCTTGATGGAGTCATTCGAACTGAGCTGCCTGCCGATTCTGAGTCTGACTCATTAAAATCCACCCATTATTTCGGGTTTTCTGATGACATTTTCGCTGCTTAATCCCAGGGCACAACTTCCATCAGTTTCTTCAACAATCGCTTTAATTCCGTCAATTCCAATATCCGATTTGCAGAAATTGAAGAAGACCTAAATTCCCCTTCCTAAACGCCCCGTAAACAAATACCTTAAGGAGGAATTCTTTTACACTACCGTATATTCACCGGCTTATGGCAGCAGATATGTTATTGTTCCCTCAAACATTGTCCGATCCAAAAAGGAAGGGTACAGAAAGAGTCAAATTATCTTCAGAATCCACAGTTCCATCTGAAATGGATCGCTTGACTGCAAGTGAACGGCTCCTTTAGCCTCCATCCTTTGTCCATTTCGTCAAAAGGAAAGACTTACACTAGTTAGGACTACCTCTCTCCATAGATCATTCCTTCCATATATCAGAACTTAATAAGTGACATTTCAAGGATTTTTCTTAAGGGAAGCATCAACATTACCTTCTTTCTACAAAAACTTTAACGTTTCCGAGCTAAGAACTTAAATGATTCTCTTATGCTTGCTGGCATTTATGTCATAATCTGGTATGCCCGATGATGTTTATACTTCTTGGTAATAACTTCACCAGATGACCGTTCCAAATAGTATCAAAGGTATTTCCATCTTATTCATTCAGACCTTGTCCGCACTTACCCAATCGACTTCTTCCATAAAATCCAAGCCTTCGTTTAAAATCCTCATTTCCCATCGACAAGCTGTCGCTAAATGCACTTAAACCGGGACTAAAACATTTTCTCGTAGCATTTCTTCCAATTAACCTCCAAATTTCGTCCAACCCTCCAGCATATGCATCCCCTTAACTAACTCGACGGGTTTCCCTTCACTGGTAATTCGCAGATTTCCAGTCAAAGTAAACATCGTATTTTCATCGTGCGCCCATTCTTCCCAACCCTTGTTGCCCTTACAATCTCCCATCTAGCTTTGCTCCAAAGCTCACGGCCTCCCTTTCAGCTTTTCAAATTGTCAGGCCGGTCGTTCGCCGACGATGCCAGAAGCCGGGAAGTTGAGGCAATCTCCCGGAGGCCGAACCGACACCGGCCTCCGTCACCGTCCGGGCGGTTGTTAAGATCAAAAACTTATGCCAGTAAGATATCAAAAAAACCACGTATCATAATACTGTAGTATAAACATATATCTTACACATTACAACAAAAAAGTAAAACCAAATGGTCGATACCGATCCCAGATTATTTGACATTGATCTTGTTAACCCGTCCTCCACTTGTACCATTCTTTTTCCTATCTGATCGATCAATCTTAGATCATTTCACCATCTTAGAAGCAATCGATCTTAAGTAATTGCTTCATCGACTCATTCCAAATCATATTTCCCCGTTTTTTTCTTTCTCTCAAGAAACGTATCTAATATCACATGCTGCTTTTACACCAAACTTGACCGTAAAATAGAATGCAAGGTTATGCATACATAATAGCTAAAAATAAAAGTGCTTTTTACATATAAAAAAGAATGACACTTGTAAGAATGTTTATTGCGTATAAAAAAATACCTTGAGCATGTACTTCGATAACCTTTCGGAAGCCTATAATCATTTAAAAATCATATAAAAATCATAAAAATATAAAATATCATTATTTTTCTTCTTGTAAATAGTTTTTGCAATATCTAGCAATGACGGCAATTACATAAATATTTTTATAATAAAATTCAATGAGCATAACCTTTTTAGTGAAGCGATATATCTATATACTAATACTTTTTTCCAAATTAAAAATACATTAGAACTTGAATCACATCAAATACGTAAATACATCTTTTTCATATGTATAAGTATTTTTAGTGCAATACTAAAAGCAAAATTAAATTAAAATTATAAAATAAGTATTTACTGCTGTTCCGTCAAATATGTAGAAATTTAAGTAATTATTCGTTAATTTTAGTTTGAAATATTTAAAAACACGTAGGGAACACAATTGCCTTGTTGATTTCATTTCGACGGATTAAAGCTTGGTTTAATTATAATGAAATACATAGAAAAGTATCAACTTTTATTTTACAAACTACGTTCATAGTTGTAAGCTTACTATTTACACTAATTGTTAAAATAAGGCATGTTGGATACAGTAAAATTTTTTAAATTTACATATTTATTCTTAATCTGGTATACTGAGATTATCAACAAAACAGTACATGAATGATACAAATGACGTATTTATCTGCTTAATCCTCTACGCAGACAATGTTGCCTTATAATTATCTTCGCTTATAACGTTCGTTATAAACATCGGCATACGCATCGAACTCGTTTACTTTGCCTTTCTGTCACAGCATCGACGGCAGAATCTGAATATATCTCAACCTTTCCTAAATACGAAGCATCGCCTCATTTATCTTCCAAAAGTTAATGCAGTCTCCGCGTGTACTTTCGATTCTTCCGGAAAACTCAACGGTCGAGGTGTTAAAAACGAAATTGGCTCGGTGCGGAAGGTGTTTAAGAGCAGCATAACAAAGGCCGAGAAGAGAATTAAATGCTTTTGCGATGATATCGTATTCAGATGGCTAATGCACCATTAACACAGTGCCATATCTTACATCCATCTTCAAATCTTTGTCTGATTCAGTCGCAAAATGCTAATGACGGTTCAGAGTTGCACGAGACGGTTCGCCCGCCTGCGTCGCCATGCAAACTTTGTCTTTTATCGAATTCGTTCTTGGCTTGTGCAGCAAAAACGCATTAAACACATTCAATACGTTAAGCAAAGGAATATACGGCGGAGGCACGGGCGAGCGGTTTCCTTCCTCACTTTGTTTCTTCCCCTCGAAAACGAAATAATTTCCCAGGGATTCGATGCAATCCACGTGAGGTGGATTTGACGATCGAAATAAGTAAAATCCGCATTCATCCGTTCGCGGTGAGGAACGCCGCCGGATTAAGTGCGATCCGTCGAAAAGCACACGCAGTGCCGCACGGGGAGAGAAGAAAGGATGCGCCCCGCTCTGGAACGGCCGCGGAAGGTTTTCGATTCGTCGACAATCGAACGGGGGAATCGAAGACGCGATGCAGGCGAAACTGGCGACACGACAAAACGTTGCCCCGACGCCGAGAACCGTTCGCATGGACTCTCAAACGCCATTTGCTTCACCATTTCCATCGATGAGTGTTTGATTTTTACCAGTTTTCTTCACAGATAAATATTTTAGTCCTTCACTCATATATCATTCGTCAATTGAATCCTTTACTTCCGCTTAAACATAAATCTCGCCTCCCCCAACATTTCCTCCTTTATTGCATTATTTTTTAACATAACCAACGATTTTCTTAAACGTTTTAACGCAGCTATCGACCGTTATTAAATTTTTTTTTTTCCCCGGCGCAGTTTCGCGTAAGTGAAAATTATTTTAACCGCATTTATTTTCGTTTCCCAAACGATCGCCGTTCGCAAAGTGGCCGACGTGAGGAGCAGCTCCTGTCGCGGACCCGATGCGATCCGATAAAAAAAAAAAATTCATCGGGACGAGAGAGGAAAGTTTCGACTTCGAAATAAGCATGTTCGCGTAAACAACGCAAAGAAAAACCAACATGTCGGCTACGTGAACGATGTTGCATATGCACCCTTTAACTTCAAAGGGTAGAAGTACGTGAAACGAACGCCCGTTGATTTATATTCCCCTGCGAACAGCGGGATAATTACGCGGAAGGGGTTTTTCGACACCGGACGACGGGAAAAGTTCGGGATAGGAGAAAAAAAAATTTTTTTTTTTTTCTCCTCTTCCGGCATGGATCGGAAGTCCGAGGGAGGCCGCGTCGAGCGGACGGGGCCGGGACCGGAAAGCGGCCTCGTTTCACTCCTGCGAACCCCGCGATCGGAAACGTGCGTCGCGACCCGAAGAGTTTTATCTTCGGAATCAGCTGAGAAAATACACGTGTCCGTGAAAGATTTCAAGGTCAACGTGAATCTTAAAAGCTGTTTTTACTTGCACTTGTTTGTGCTGGTCATTATCTCTACCTTCGAAAGTTAAATTGAACTCAATTTCACATGGCCAAGTTTCCGTGGGCGTAGCGCTCATTTTCTCAGATATATTCAGCCCGGGCACTTTTTACCCGGGCCAGGCATCGCTCGGGCAGCAGAAGCGTTTCGCCCGGAGAAGAAACGTCACTTCCTCCAGCTCGTTTCCCGTTTTTCAAAGCAAAGCCGCGGGGATCGTCGATCGGCTTTGCCGCCGTTTTCCGGGTTAAGAGCTGCAGCGGAATAACCCGTTTGGATGCCGGGCACCTTATTAGGCTGGCGATACGTTCCCAAGGCGGACGATCCCCCGACTCGCCTTCAGGGTGACCAACCGCTTGACGCGACACCGAAACCCGTTCTGTCTGAGTTAAAGGCCCCACCGTCGCGCCGCTGCTGTCCTTACACGCTCGTGAAACCGCTCCGTGCAAGAGCATTCGGCGATTTCCACCGGGTCGTCGGCATCGTAATGCGGACGTTTATAATTGCCCTAACAAAATTTCTTTATTTTCATGTTTTGCATGAGAAACGCTGTCGTTTCCCTTGGTGACTGATTCTGTACTGCGTCCGCGTTAAATGCCCGAGCAAAAAGAAAAAAAAAAAAAAAAGAGATGCTCGACAAAGTAAAAATTATTTAAAAAAAGGTCATGTTGTATGTGCGTTTATCCTGCGGTGGGAGATTCAAATTTTTTTTTTTTTTTTTCGTAAACATCGAATTGGATTCATATGGGTGCTTCCATTACAATTTAAATACCAACCGATGCTTCCAGCGTGTGAGCGATGTGCAACCGATAAGCAAATCAAAACGGTTTTCAGTAAAAGGACGAACGACAGCGAGAATTCAGCAGTTTCCAGCTGCTTCATCGCATGCGACGTAAAAATTTTCTCAAAGCAAACCAGTGCAAGCCACTGAAAATGGATAAAGTCGTGAAATCCTCGAGAAACAAATTCCGAGTTGGCAAAGGAAACACGATTCCCGGCTGTTCGATGCGGCAGACGGTGCATTAAGCAGTGATTAGCAGTGCTCGGATCAGGGATTCACCCACTCTCAACCGGATCTTCCATCTTAGCCGAACTCATTTCCCCCTGCAAGCTCGCACATTTGCCGCTAAAGTTTCGACGATTTTCCCGGCTCTCGCGGCACCCCGAAAACTCCTTTGCACCTTGAAGTGGGAGCATTCAGAGCGATTGTAATCCAGGGATTTCCATATCGTTTGTGAATTTTTTAAGCGAATTAAATGAACTTCCATATTTTTAACGTTGGGAGCTTGAAATTAGATATTATACTTTAATTGCCGGTTACGATTGGCCTCATGGGAAAAATCGTGCCAATTACCGGGCTGAGACCGATAATTGCAATTTTTACAAGTTTTAAACCAGCTTTTAAGACCGAAATAAAATAGTTATTCGCCGGTCTGTAGAATGTCTGGAGCCCTTATGAATAATATCTTCCTGTTATAATAAAATCTTTCTAACATTGAACAATTCGTTTGAAATTATTGTTTTAGTACGTTGATATAAAAAATTTTGCCAGAGGATGAGGCGAGGGTATTTGGAGTTTAAGTCTGAAATGTGATACTCTGTTCAAAATATATCGGGGAAATCGTCACTTTTGAGTGAAATGTATTGACTTTTTACCGTCAACTTTTGAACAAGGCGTGAGATTCCATTCTAAAGGGATACAACAATGCATATGATACGACCCTTTTGATATGCGAAAAAAAATAATTTCAACATTTGTTTTATTATTTACGTAAGAACGTGAATGTTTCCATTTTTGTTTATTAAAAAAAAACCTCAGAAATGCAAAAAGAATTGTAAAACATAAAATCGTTTACGATTCGTATCAGGATGAACGTCCTTAAGCACGACAGGTCGGACTTTTGATATTGTGAGCCCTGGAGTACCGAACTCAGAAATTCGTTTTCCATCGATAACAATTGAATACGATTCACTGAGCCCTTACAGGACGAATAAATATCATTCCTTCAGTTTTTAAAAAATATACCTTAAGTAATAGAACCAATGATTCAAATCTGGGGTACTGGAAGCATTTTCTAAAGTCGTTATCCATACAGAAGCAGACAAAATATCGAAGGATGACGAGGACCCAGTTTGGTTTGATTTTAGTATAAAGAATCCAAAGGTTGGATTGTTTAACCTTTCCAAAAGCAAAATATTTATATTAAAAGGCATGTTTTGAGAGCTTAAATAAACTTTAAAGCCATAATTTAAAGTTAGGGACCCAACATTCGAACGAAAGATCTCTCTGCCAGTGAAAATCCCGTAACGTATGTATTTGATCATAAAGTTAACAGGAAGGAATTTAATTATATTACGTTAATTGAGGCTTTAAAAACAGAAAACACGAGGAAGTCATCCATCTTGGGTTTTAAAAAGAGCTTTCCACGTACCAAAATGCGAGCGACAGCTAAATAAATCCGAAGTAAAAAAAAATATATGTCTTACCTTTTCGGCTTCAAACGTCTCTTCAGTACACCCAACATCTGCGCCAAAATGTAGAGTATGAAGCAATTCCACACATCCAGAAAGGCCTTTTTCAAAATTTCCAGGCTCCCAACCCCAAGTTCCTCCACATTACAGTCCACCCTTCACAGTGAACTTATTCACTTGTCACATAATCAGAACTTTTTTCCATTTCATTTCCATCACTTGAAACGTTTCTCACGTGGCAGCAACATCTGCAATTCTCCATATTGAAAGTCATGAAAGGTGAAAAACTTCGGCGTGATCCTATCGGAAAGACAACGAAAAAATGGTAAATTTTAAGTTCTGAAAAGTTTGCCAACTAATTAACATCACAATGATGAAGTTATAATTCCTTTATGTGGACGATGGTCTAGGAATGGCGCAACGTAGAATAAGCGAGGCACTTGGTACCTAAAGAGTTAAATGTTATTTAACGTTAAATGAAGTGATTTTAAAACCGTTCAAATATTTATGCATATTAAGTTTAACCCGAAATACGAGTAGAATGTCAAGTGCCCAAAGTGGACTAGGTATGCATTCATTAATAATAACCTTTGTTATGCGGTAAACTATAGATATTCACAATTCTCAACAAAATCAACACCGTTTTCCTTATTCTACTTCATTATTTTCCAATTTAGTTGTCACACTAGACTAGATAATGACCATTGTTCAAAAAGTTATTGTTAAGGAAAAAATGCTGAGACTTATGATGTGTCAGCATTGAATACATCAAATTTACGTCGCCTGAAACCACCATAATTATGCCAATGCAGAGCAGAACAACCTTAAAAAGCCAAAATCTAAAGAACTGATTTATTTTGTCTGAAATTTGCGGTCTCGGTTATATTTTCTATTTTAAGATTATGCGTCCTTTGTCGATACATCAGTGCTTCGCCAACGTTCACACAGCAGAATTTTGCAATTTCCGACGCCCCGAAAAGGGAGAAAATATTATTTTTCCGATGGGGATTATTTCAGCTGCCTCAAAATCCTCAAGCTCCGGGTCGCCGCACAAAATTCGCGTCAGTTTGTCGACAAACGCACGCGTTTCAAACGGTGAAAAACGTCAGTTCGCAAGAGAAGAAGAGCATGCCCGCGCGACAAAAAACTACGAAGGAAAAAAAAATCCGATTTATGCGTGGAGGTACGTTCAGTTAGTGTATTTAGGTTCAAACCGTCCGAAATTCACGTCGGGCCAAGAACCGCGGCGAGGCAGCGCAAAATCCCGCATGGAAAACTTCAGGGACCGGATAATTGCGACGCGGGACGGAAAACGGCGTCGAACGCATTCGAAATGCGCAGACAATTGAATGATGCAAGGCGTGGTGGATGCGGAAGGGCTAGGCAGATCAATCTGCCGCACCGGGATAGTGCGACACTGTTACGGAGCAGGTAACACGTGGCAAGGGTCAAGGCATGGACCATCCTGGAAGACATAAAAATGTTTTTAAAATTTGTGCCAGCTAATGTCAGTTCAATAAACGCATCTTTTCCTTAATAGCTAAAATGGATCCATCGGTATCTTTATGCATCCGATAATTGCCATTTCTCATGCCGACCGAAGTCGTTCGCGGAGGGGATCCCCAGGTTCGGTCGCGATCAGTCCGGAAACCGCCGCCGATTATCTTTCTTTTTTGGTGCCAGCAAATCTCTTTGCATTTTCCCTGCGAGTGACCCGAGCCAACGCGCAATATCAGAGACACATGCGGAAATGCGGGGGAGGCGCCAAGTCGTCGGACAGCATCGGGGAAAACACTCGAAAAGCAGGAAGCAGCGCGCTTCAATGACTTCCACCTCGACAGGAAGGAAGAAACGTCGCCGAGGAGGACGACGTCGGCTGCTAAAACACCTTCGCGACGGTCGCAAATTCGCGTGCGCACCTCTTTTTCGGGCATTCGGTTCCACTTACGTTACTGCAGGCACGACGATTAATTCGAAATCGATCATTCTGCGTCAACCCTTCATCGTGGATGCAGAACGGTGATGACAGAGGGGTACGGGACACTCCGATTGGTCGATTTCCGCGGAATCGTCGGAAGGAAGAGAAATCCAATTTTTTTTTTTTTTTTTTTTTTTTTTATTATTATTATTTTCGAACCGAACGCCGAAAAGAATCGAACGAGGCGGGGAAAGTGAAGGAAATTAAAATTCCCGAAGCTCGCGTTCAACGGCGGGGAGGAACCTCCGAAGGAAACTAACACCACGCATACGCAATCGCGACAATCCACGGCACGACTGAGATCGTCGAGGCGGTCGATTTCAAGGCGTTATTGTCGGTGGCGCTCTCGGGAATCAACGGCATTGCCATCATGTCTGCCGCGGTTATCGACACATTCCCTGCGCTAAAAACGCACGCCGCCACCTTTCAACCGGTAGAAAAATGCAGTTCCTCTTACGTAATTCGTTAGCATTTATTCATCGGAACGAACGCGAACTTTGCTTTGCGGCCATCGAAAAACGCGGATCGGGAGAGAGGAGAAAAAAAAAAAAAAAAAAATCGCTCTGCCACCTCCGGCGGGAGCCTCGTCCAAAAAGTGCAAATCGTTCGAAGCCCTTCGCCTCCGTTAATTTTCACAACGAATTCGCTCCTGAAGTTGGATTCGCCAAGCGTGCGAAGGTTCCTACGTTTCAAGATGGCTCCCGACGACTTAAACGGAACGGCAAATTAAATGCATCGTCAGCGGGTGCGCTCCGCTCCAGATCCCCGGAGCCGCACAACCTGTAAATCCGTTTACCCGTCGATGTGCTGAACCTCCACCTCTCCCCCTCCCCGCGCCACCGGGAAAATTCCTCCACTCGAGGGTTGCCTTACCTGAGAGAGCGAAAAAGGCAAAATAGTCGCCGGGGATGAAAGGAGCGCGGCGGCGTTGTCACGGGATGCAAATTAAAAAAATTACGTACAACTCGAGAATTGCACCTTTTTCCTTAATCCGTACGGGAATCGACGAGGAGGAAAAGGTTCGGCCTTCGGGAATGCCACCCCCAAAAATGTCGGCTTCCGGACTGGAAAAAGAAAAAAAAAAAAACAGTTTTGCTTCCTCGAAACGTTGGGTTCACGCGAAAAATCCAGAGGCGTCGTCGATACGCTGCGTGAAAATGTTCGCCATCACGCTTGCGGCGTTGCAACGTCGAACGTGGAACCAGGCAAAGGTTTTCCCCGGAACTGCTAACCGTCCTTTTTTCACCTTCCGGAAATTTGCTTCTCGCGATTGGACACCGCCGCAAAAGAGAAGAAGAGCAAAAAAAAAAATATCAAAACGGGACCGTTTACCGCCGGCGCGTCCGAGGCGGAACGGCTGCCCGGGGCTTGCCCTTACCTCCCGAGCTTTTCGCGACGCATTTCCATTACTCGTGGCAAACGGCTCCTCCGAAAAAAGAAGCTTTCTCGGAAAATCCGGCGAACATGTTCCGGGAACGATAACAACGGAGAATCGTGTTGCCGGTGCAGCGTTGGCTAATCGTTTTCCACCGCGTTGTGTACATAACAAATGCATTTTTGCGCTTTCTCCAATCGCAGCAACTTCGCGGCGCCAACGTTCGTGTAAAAAAAAAAAAAAAAAAAAAAAAAAAAAAAAAAAAAAAAGGAAACCTGCGATCTTCGTGCCTCCGTCTCCTTAACCGAGTCAAATTTTGAGATCGCGAATCCCGGCCGCCTCTCGCTTCGCGCGCCGCGCCAACGGCAACCGGCTCCCGCAGCGGGGGGAAATTTTCCTGCCTTCCCCCCCCCTCGAAAGCCCCTGCCGGAGACCCGCGCGGCTCGGCCCGCTCCGATTCCGATAATGGAACCGAATGGAGGCAATAAATATTCGAAACGAAGAAATTTGTTAGCGATAAAACATTAAGCGACAAATTGAATCGGAGGAAATGGGAACATCGCACACAGCCAACTCGACCGGAGAAAACACTCTAAAAGGAATAAACGGCATTGACCCGTAAACCTACGCAACCGAAACTTGAAAAAGGTGTGTTCTGCTCCGGCGAGGACGGAGGGGGAGGGAAAAGGAGAATAATAACGATGATAATTTCCTTCCTTTCGGGAACCCTCTGACGCGCTCTTCGGTAGCTCTCGGGATGGCGACTCGACCCCCGAGCCGAAGTCAAGCCGCTTCTTAAGCATTTCATCTCGATGATCCCGGAAGGTTAATTGCCTCGCTTTGAGGTGCAGAAATTAACTGCGCCGCACCGTCCGTAAGTGTGTCGCGAAATCTCGAAAAGGCGACCGCGTGGACCGGAAGACGCTCCCCAGAGAGCGTGACCTCACCCGGAGAAGAGTAAGCGACGGCGGCCGAAGAAAACCGCAAACGAAACTGGGACCCCGCGAGCTCTTCTTGCCGTCCGAACCGCCGACGTTTGAACGACGTCGTCCGGGACGCGCTTCTCTCGCCGCTCCGGTATGCAGGCAACTTCCTTCGGATCGACCCGATAACGCGGGGAACGCCAAATGGATCGAGAAGTCGAATACCGCGGGATGAGACGATCGGACAGACGGAAACGGTGAATTACCGGGTTTCGGGTGACGACCAAAAACCGAGATCCCATCTCCGGCAGAAGAGGAGTGGAGGAACCCGAAGAAGTAACGGGTTAAGTCCCGCGGAACGTTCCGTCCGAATAATGGGACTGGAATATGTAAATATTACGCCAACTTTTTTTTCTTTTTTTTAACGTAAATAATCTTGTTTTTGGATGATGGTACTAATATGGAGAGCGTCCATGCACGTCCCACACCTTGCAACACGATATTTAAACCCACTCGTTACATGACATCTCCTACATCCGAAGGTTTCCGTCGGGATCTCGAATGAATGAAACGAATTTCGCCAACTGACCAGTGCAACGGCCCTTGGGGAGCCGAACCTCGCGCGAAGGGGAGAATCTCGCGATTTCGGCTGGGCCATTGCCGGAAACGCGGTAAAATGCGAGCCGAGCCGTCCACGGCGGGCTTGGGGGGACGGGGGCACGGCAACTGGGTTAATGCAAGCTCTGCGACTCGGTAATCGCAAACGTTGGCACCCACCTCGGCAGTCTTCGGTCTCGAATTGCGAAAGCCTGCGCCGGTACCAACTTTGTTTCGGGGGCACCGGAAGAACTGGACGGTTACGGTAACGCCGTCGGCTCTCGGAACGTTTCTCACGCCAATTTCGTCATCTTTCAGATAATTTTAATTTTTACCGAATTAAAGTGATCTTTTCGTAATTGGCAAGTGAAAAAAAAAAAAAACTTTCACGTAAATACCCAGGAATAATCGTCTTCGTGGGGCCGCTTAAAGATTTCGTTTGTGAAACGTGCGGACGTGGGATTCGGCGAATAACATGAGTTTTTTTTTTTTTTTTTTTTTTTTTTTTTTAAATTTCTATCTATTAATCTAAGACCGGTAACGATTTAAGACTTGAATGTGATTTTTGACCTTTCCATAATTCTGTAACCGATGCTACAAGAAACACTTTCTTTCTCATCCTTTGAATTTAGGAAGATCGACCCCTCCGTGAGTTTTTTACGGAATTTTCAAAATTACGAAATTAAATTTGACCAAATACTGTTTCAAATGAAATTATTAACGGTAATTAACTGTGTAAATAATACATGCGTCACTTTCAAGTACGTATATATATGTAGATTAATGAATAAGAGATGTGAATGGAATATATTATTAAAACATATTTACTCGCTGAGTAAACTTAGGATTTTCCACGTTTGTTTATTTTTCCAAATCGGTTGCTAAGCGACCACGAGAAAAAAAACGAAATGTCGACCGATTCGTGGAGGAAAAAAGTTTCCAATGTTTCGGAAACTATTTTTCCGGGGATTTCATTACATGAAAAGATGAATTCTCGTGGTGAAATCGCGTCGGATCTACCGCTGCAAATGTCACTCTACTTCAACGCATGCTTTTTTCCGGTTTGGTTGGCCACAACGGTGACAATGATGACGGCCAAAGCAAGTGAAACCACCTATTGCATAAGGTAAAAATTAAATTAATTTTTCGCTTCTTGATATTTCACCGACAATTTCACGTTTCAGTTCGAGTGCCTCACAAATCTGTACCGATTTATAGCGGTCACGGTACAGGTTGCGGTAGCGGGCATCGAAGTTCTTCGCCTGCATTTGGGATACTTCGGTAATTTGACTGAGAAAATACCGGAAGTTGCCGGGTTCTGGATGTTATCCGTGCTGTTGCAGCTGCCTCTCCAATTATTTCTAACCGCCAATTCGCAGTTGTATCTTAAACCGATAGAATACAGTGTACAAGGAATAATGTTAATATTACTAGTATTTCAATTGATCACCGGATATTTTGTATTAAAGTACACCGCAAAGTATCAGGCCAGTAAATTTCATCTTTTATGTCTGCATGCTTCAAAAAAATCTGAAATTAATTTGGGTTTTGAAAATTAAGATCTGAAATGACTTATCAAATAACAGTTAATTTTTATTGATTATCTGTCAACCAACAGTTATGTTATGCCAATAATAAACAAAAGATTAAATTTTATAGACCATGATTTTCTTCAGCACATATTCAATGTAATTATTACAAATAACAAAGATGTAACTTATAGCTCACTAATAAATATTAAGATATTTTAAATACATTTCTAATAATTTATTATTGTGTAATAATAAAAAGAATCTCTAATTTAAGTTTACGAAAAATCAATTTTTTTTTTACACAGTTTTGTCTAAAAATCTCTCAGTCAGCCAGCATTGTATTTGGTAAAAATTAATATCTTTTTTCAATAACTTTTTTTACTTTAAACATTATTATAATGTTCTGCATAAAAATTTTATATGTGGATAGAATATTAATTTAAAAAGACATTGCTAAAATGAAAATAAAATTATTAATTTAAATTGCAAATATTTTACATTAAAAGATTACATTCTTAAAAATTATGAATAAACTCTATAATTTCCCAACAATATTTTTTTCAATAAATATCAATTATTTTTCATAAGAACATTCATCATCATAAAATGTAATAAATATTATAACATACCAAATGGAATTAATATGTTAAGGCACTTTAGATTCTGTGATAAGATCACTCTCTCTGTAGAAATTGATTATGTGATTGACATTCTTTTCAAGGCTTCTTACATAAAGCTCTAAATCCTTCAGTACCTCTTCATGATCTTTTTTATCTTCTGCTATGGTAGAAAGCAAGACTGATCTTTTGGGAACCATTCCTCGAAAAAACTGAAAATTTTGGAAAGTTATATCATTTTGCAACAAATAAAGTAATTTATGTAACTTTTTGCAATAAATAATTCTAATATTGAAAACCTAATATTAACTGTATCAAAAGAAATGAAATTGTTTTCTATTTTCTTTTTTCATATTTTTTTTATTAGTATTACATTTTCTAAAATAATATGTTTGTAAATAATTATTTGATATAAACTAACTTTAAAGCATTATTTAAAGTAATCCAGACATTATCTCTCAGAATATTGATTCAAATTCAAAAAATATTGAAAAATTATTCTGCATAATGACTATTAAATTAATATCTCACCAGGAACAAGTTTTTAGAAAACCATCCATGATATGGTTCAAGAGCTTGTGTATAGGCTGATGTCATATGCTTTTGCAATGATTCATTTTTTTCAATGTCTTCTATAATGCTTTCGAAAAATACTAATAAAAAATGCAAAGCTCTGTAAATAAAAAAGTATGACTTATTTTTTTATTTTCATTATAATTTTAACTCAGCTTTTCACAATAATTCAGTGCTAATATGAAAATAACAGAATACCTGAACAACCATAATAAAGCATCAACTGCAACACCATTTATCTCTTTTTCAGACAGTATTAAATCTTCAATAAAAGTATACTTTTTGGGATTACATTGATAGGATTTTTCAATTTTATTTATATTACCAGAAATATCATATGATAAAGGAGAGAAGACACGTCCAAATTTATCTGAAAAACAAATTTATTTCTTAAAATAATTTTGATCCATATTTTTTGCAACATGCAGTATATTAATAACAAAATGATTTTAAAATTTTTAAAAATTTACCTTTTAATTTTCTATGTATTTGAATTTAATGATTGTAAACTAATATTATTGGCTAAAATAAAAGCCATTTTAACAGTTAGAAATACTTTACTATTAAAAAATTAAGCTTAACATATTTGTATCTAAATTGATTGTTTCTGATTCATTTCTTTTTATTTTATGACTGTTAGAATTGTAGTGTCCAGTAGGCTAAATAAGGACTAACATTTAAATGATTTTTACATATGAATAATTGCCTAGGACAAAAAAATTATCTGTGAATTGAATGATTAAAATAAATAAAAATATACATAATTTTTTTTTGAAAAGTTCAGCTTACTGTGATTAAATTATGATAATTATGAACAATGATAAACCTGTTATGTTCTTTCTTTTCTTTATAAATTTTTTCATGTATTCCAGTTATTTTTCATTCTGATTGAATATTTATGTTACTGGATCTTTGTTCCTTGCATCTTGAATTATTCCTTTTAGCTTATTGTATTTTAATTAAGACTGATACAGCCATTTAACGGAATTTTAAAATCTAATTACAAATCATATATCAACATCATGATTTAATAAAACAGAAGCAGAAAGTAAGTCAGTTATTTCGTATACATCTAAAAATTAACTTATTGGTAGAAAATAAATTTCAGCGTCAAAATGCTCAATCGCTTTATTAACTATCTACTTTAGATATTAAATTAAAAAAAAAAATTTTTTTTGCCTTACGGAAAGATTAACGTCTATTTTCATTTATGCACAAAATAAAATAAAATGAGCGTAACATTTCTTTTACACACCTATTAAAGATACGACACCTTTAGATGCTTGTAAAAACTGGAGTGTATTAATTTTGTCATTGCAGATGTCTGGAAAAAGTTGTTGAACTAAATTTATCGTTTTAACCTCATTGTTGTAGTTCGTTAACTGCGCCATTGTGAAACGAAATATTTTGTCTGACATGTTGCGACAGTTTTTTCGCAAACATAACTTTGTCGACAACTTGGGAACTTTATCGCTTTGCACTTCAATCACAGAAACAAATTTGCAGCTAATATTTTTTAAAAGAATAATGACTCTAAGAAACTTGAGGTCAAATTCAATAATACTGAATTTTGGCCAGAAAATCATCGGTATTTCAATTTTTTAATTTCTTTTAAAATTCAATTTCAATAATATATTTTTTGAAGTTTTTTATTTTTCACTTTCATGTTTAATTAATCGTCAAATGTTTCTGCCATTATCTTTCTTGCTTTCTTGAGAATTAACTACTTGTTTGGTTTTCATTTGATCTTACACAACTTTATCTTCAGCTTGTATTTACCGAAAATGTATCCTCTAAATTTTATCACATATATTATAGCTTGAATTAATTTTATTTTACATGAAATTGTGGATGAATAAATTAACTTGAATTTAATAACAATTGCTGTAATTGTTCTGGAAGATAAAAGTATGTTATGTTTAAGTAAGGAGCATCAAGAAGTTATTAGCGTTGACTGACTCAAAAATTATGAATTTCAGTTTTGAAAAAGTAGTATCAATGAAAGCATGTACAAAAAAATTACATTTAAACGACTTTTCAATTCTTTTAAAATATATTGGTTTTTAGATTTAAATTAATAACTGGAAAACTGGATATATTTTTAAAGGATAATTCATTTGTGTAGCACAAAATTTTATTGTGTGAAGTTTTAATATGATTTAGTTGTTAGATTTTGTTGCAGGAAAATCCTAAAAAAGCACAACTGATATCTTAACAACTGATGATGAATCAATATTTCAGGAATGGTTCAGCTTAAAATTAACAATGCTCAAACTGCTGGTTTAAAATATTATGCTCCTCCAAAAAAATTGGATGATATTGAATGGCCAGAATCAAATAAACTGAAAATGGTAGAGAAACAACCTGTATTACAAGTGGGACAAAAATATAGAAAAATGCAGAAAAGGCTTGATTTTATGAGAGGTCCTGAATTAGTTCATAATTTTTTAATTTATAAACAATATGGTCTTCAAGTAAGTGTTTTGTAGATGGTTAAAATATTAATTTCTATCTTAAAATGTACAAAAAAATTACAGTAAATGACTTTTCAATTCTTTTAAAATATATTGGTTATTAGATTTAAATTAACAGCTGGAAAACTGGATATATTTTTAAAGAATAATTCATTT
>JAOWBB010012911.1:0-60888 GCA_028565995.1 Ricinus marginatus
TAAATATTTCAAGATAAATATTTATTTATCAACTAACAAATAATTTTTTAAACTTAATTAAAATTATTATTGAAGTCACTGCTTTTTTCTTCATTAGTTACATTCCAAAAATTTAATCTTAAACTCAGTTCATATGGAAATATTATAAATTTTAATGTCAATAGTTCCTTTCCACTTACTCAAATTCATTTACTTAGGTTCTTAAAATATTAAAACTTTACCTTAAACATGAAAAGCAAAATTATTCTCATTCAAAATCATTAATAAGAAGAACTGTATTTTTTTTAAAATTTCTACCATATATTAAAATTTTTTTTGGTAAGCTACTTCAGGTAAAAATAAATATTAATTTTATCAGTGAGCAATATGAAATTAACTTACTATGATGGTCTCATTTGTTTCAAAATTCCTTAGTTATAAAACGGCACTTTCAATAACTACTTGACGGGAAAATTTAAATTTTTGATTTTCATTATGACTCCTTTAAAAAAATCTTAAGTGATTTTTGAATGTTGTTTAAAAGTTCTGCACGTAAAAAATTTTTGTATGTTGCTTTTAGAGAATCATTACTTCGTAAAATGGTTAGAAGCAAAAAAAATTTATTCAGATTTATAATTCTATATAGTCAATTTATGATATTATTATTATTATAAGACAAAAGACATTTCCTGTTTTGCACGCAAGCGGCACTAAACTTCATAACGACACCATTAGAGGATCTTGGAGGCATTGCTCTTATGCCATCGAAATCCACTAAATAAAGGGGTCGAATTGCTGTTATTAATATTCAGATAACGATTATATTGAATATTATTTACTTCATACATTAAAAGGAATTAAAGACCGTATAATTTGATGTACCGATTTATGTGCAAATAAAGAACGCTTGATATTATATTATAATTAAAAAATGTAACAAACCGCCTGAAATAATTAACCCTAAGATTTTATCGATTCAACCAATCAAACTAGTTACATGTTAAGTATATTGTACATAATTTCGCGTTCCAATTTGCAAAAAAATTTTAAAGATCTTAAATAATTCGAATCGTTATTTGTCCTGGAAATTCGGCAACGCAGGAATGTCCCAAAAATTTTTGCTGCAGTCCAAATGATTTTGGAGTTTATTCGTCACCGATGCTTTGCTTATGAATGGTTTTTTTTTCGAAGTACAAAAAAAATGAAGTATTAAAGAAAGATGGCAGATTTATTTTTGCCTTTTGTAATTTTTACATAATGTTCTGAAATAAAGTTAAGGTAAAATAATTACGTTAATTTGAGATGCAAATCTTGAAGATCGTTGCTTAAAGCCGGAACTATCGTGAGTTACCATTTTTTCCTTTCATCAGTCTAATTTCGTTTATACAACAATTTAAATAGCGCTGCCATGACGTAGTTTTGATTGAGATTTTCGACGGCTCCTGGTGCAACATGTTAATTTCGGTCTAGCGTATAGACTATATAAAATATGATTTTGGAAGTTCAGATTGAATGCGTTACGTGAATTTCTGGATTTGGGTCCGTAAATCTTGCTTATGTGATTATAATTAGCTTAGCGGTTGATGGAAAGGGGATGGTCTAACCCTGCCCCAACATGTTTTATTAAATTCTTTAAATCTTTGCATGCTTCCAAAAGTTGTGATACACAAGATTTTAGACTACATTTATGACATTACAGATCTGGTATATGAATTAATCAAAATTTGATCATAAATCATTTCTTATTCTAAGGTTTTGGTTTTTAAAGTTATAATATGCATAAAATAAATAATGCTCAAGCCCATTTTTTGTTTTTTGCAGATATCTATAATTATTAAAAGGCATTTGAAATTTCTTTTCTGACCATTAGAGATCTAAAATTTTTAAGGGTAAGTGTTATTATTTAACAAAAGGAATGTTTGAAAATTGGAAGAAAATGTGTTTGTTTTAATAATGCATGAAATATGAAATTATGGAAGTAAATTTATGTATTTTCCCTTAAAAAAAAAAATTTTTAATTATTCTTATTATTCAGTATTAAACAGTTCACTATAAATGTCAAAGATGAAACCAAATTCTTATTATTAAACTATAACATTATATAAAATAATTGTAACAAAAGAATTAGTTGAATTAATTTAGAAAGAAATGTTGGTGGTCTTTTTTTTTGTATTTAAAGTGTGGGTTTTTATGCTTATTTTCTCAGTCAATAGATTTATATTTAGAATTGGCATTTAACCAATGCTTGTGCCATATAAAATTTTCATATTCTTTGAATAGGAAATGTGTGAATTAGTTTTATAATGAATAAAGTTCTTTGAAAATCAGTTACTTTTTTTGTTGTTCATTATTTTGGTGATATAAATCATATAAGTAATTCCAAAGTGTTTTAAATATTTTTGTAAATTGTAAATAAAATAATTAATAAATGTAAATTTAATAAATTGTAAATTGCAATAATGCCTAATTTTTAAAAAAATTTTTAGTATATTTGGCTTCTTATGTTAATTTCTAAATTTAAAAGTTTTAGACTATGCAAAAATGACATTTTCATAATTTATTATCCAATTTTATGAATTTGACTTAAGTTCATTTTTTTCAATACTTTTTATTGCTTTTTCTATGTTTTTACCAGACTTCAAAATTTAAATAATTTAAATGTGACCAAAAAAATACATGATAGTTTTAAAAATTTTATTTTTTCATTTTATAGATATTTTGATATGTATTTTTGTATTACATTTATTTCAGTTTTAAAAAATAAAATTGATCACATTCATTTTGTATATACTACCCTCTGTAGTTTTAGATTAGATTGGAATAGTATATTCATATGTATATTCTTTTAGATTTATTTAAGTGTGAATTGTTTATAATTTCATACCATTTTGATAATTTCTTTGAATATTTAATTTAAATTTTTTTTCGTTTTTATAATTATAAATATGATTGGATCAAAAACAAAATTATAGAATGTTGTAGCTGCTTTAATGATAAGGTATTCAATCAAGTATTAATTAGTTATAAACTTCCTTTTTTGCTTCTATATGTGATACAACTTGTTGGATTCAATTTTAGTTTTAGATGTGAATTTTATAAGGAATTAGTTTTGTTAAGATTTAATTTGAGACTTAGAAAACTTTGTTCATTGCCTTTGAATAAGGGTAAGCAACGCTTTTCCCTGCTTTACCTCGAGATAATTAGACTTAAAGTGTAATATCCAGAATTATATTGTTTAAAATTCGATATTTTTATTTTCTGATTTTCAGTTTTTATTCATTGCATTAATATTAGATTATTTTTATGGTTCATAGTTATTCATAATCGTTACATAGTTATTTTTAGATCGAAAATGAAGATGAAATATTTTTAACAGAATAAATTTTAAGTGAATGGATGCTTTTACTTGTACTATATTTCACCAAATCGAGGTTGACATTAAGAGGAATAAGTTATTAATTTTGTTTATATTCGGTTTCATTTAATTTTTAATCCATAGAGAAAAGATGGGCTTCGGTCTAAGAAAAAGAAAATTTTTTTTCCGGTTCCCAAAAAACTTTTTGACTTTCAAATATTCGGGCATCAAGCCAAGCCATTTATTTTATTTTGCCCTCCAAATGCAGTGCTAGACATAGAAAAAATATCAGTCTAACACGAGTGTTCTAGTCTTTTTATAATTTTTTTATTACCTCGATTTAGCTTATTCCCTGTTTAACATACATGTAAAGCTTAACGTGCTTCGTAAATGTCAGCATAATGTCTGACATCAGACGAAAGACTTTATGATCTTTTTTCGGAATTTTCATGTTAAATTTATACGTGTAATTTTCGGATAAATCCTAAAAACTGAACTTCTTATATTCAGGTATCCGATAAAGATGTCAAGCAATAAGCACACGGAATTTGGTTTCATTTGCATGAAACAAACAATAGACATTTACTGCTTACTGCATAAACATAGCGCTATTATTGTTGTTCTTGTTGTTGTTATTGTTATTTATTTATATTTTTAACTAAAAACGTAATCAATATTCATCATGTGCTGAAAACCGATATTTAAATATTTGCCCACGTGATTGTCTTTACTTTAGGTAAAATATAAACATTAAGAGTTAAATCAGTAGCATGTCGCTGGAATATTTTGAATCTATGTTGATACTAAAACTATGTGTTTTCTCGCACCCGAAACTTGTCGATTATTCAGAGGTATCGAACAAATATTTCAAATAATTGTATTTCACATGCTTCAGTTTGATAAATTTTGGTGTTGCAGCTTTGGACAATGATAGCACCATAAACGTAAAGTTACACTCCTTAAAGTAAGGTTTAGCATGTTTTAGAATTCGAATTCCGAAATGTTTTAGTGTTTATTACTCTAATAGTTTTTGCTATAACTAAATAATACTGTGGAATTGTTTCACAGTGTTTTGACTGCGCAGAACCGGGCTTATGAAAAGATTAAAAATGTTAATTTATAATAACAGATTTACACCTTCTGAAGCTAAATGAATGCCGTTATATCAAGTTCTTTATTCGAACTGTTTGAGATGGGAAATCTCTTTCTTGTCGTTAATGGCCAATGCAAATGGAAGGCAAGAGATTCTATCTTTAAATATCTTACTGGTAGCAGTAAGTGGTACAGTGTGAAAGTTAAAAATTTTATGAAACTACAACTTCGGGAGGGGAATAACATTGCCCCAAAAGATTTTACACTTTGCGCACGCCTATGCTTATAACTAAGATATACTTTGGACTTCCTTTTGCTTATTACCCGCTATAATAACTTTAATGACCCTATTGAAGGATTTAAACATTGTGTTTTATAATATTTTAATTACGTGAATGTATTAATTTTTTTTTTTTATTCATAGTGGAGCAACATGGTTTTACACAAACAGGTCAAATAAAAATGATTATTTTTAATTTCCTAAAATGATTGGCTTAATTTTTCCCGCAATATTGCAAAATTGGATTATCATGGAACCGTAATGGACTTAGCGGAATTTTATCTGCGGTCATTTTAACTTAAATATATCCATGGAACACTTCCCCAAATTCCGCATCGGATGGATAAAAGTTAATTTTCATCTTGTTTCTTTTTAAAAATGCAAAATTTCGGTAAAACTTTTTGACAATTTCGATGCCTGTCCGCGTTCTGTTTTCTTCATATTGCGGTTTGAAATATCGACACCTCGCTGTCTTTGTCAAATGAACAAATTGCGCATCCCAACACTTTTCATGAATTGTCATGTTTCCTGTTCGAATTGCGTTTTCCCGTTTGCTAAAGGGAATTTGCATCCCGGCATTTGCTTTTAAGGTTTCTGTTTGAGAAGGTCCTGAAGAATCGGTATGCCACGTCAATTTGGATTATTTTGTTCCTTTTCCGATCCGGATTAGTAATGTTTCGGCAATTTATTTATACGATCAGGCTTTTACAAGGCATTTGGTTTAAATTGTTACTTTAACATTTGTAGCGGGTATTTTGCTAAAGTCACACCTTTATGCGATGTAAATGGGAATGTGTTAGCTAAATTTTTGCTTGAGACTACCCAGTTGAATATCCTAAATACTTTGATTGAAGCTTCTATAATTGGTTGTTTCTCCAAAGTTTTTAGGTTATGTTAAGCGCTATGAATTTTTGTTAGGTTTTGGAATTATGTTTATTTTACATATATATATTTATTCCTTGATCTTTTTCATTTTACCGTAATTAAATAGAACATCAATAGACGATTAAAGCAGCTTGTTTCAAATCGTTTTTTAGTACGTGCATATTTCTAATTTGATACCTGTGCTGTCATAATATTTATTATGCTTCCGATTATTTTCACATGTGACATGATAAAAGAAAAGGAGGCACTTTATAAAGGAAATCTTCCTCGCATAAAAGCACATTAATCTTCTTAATCCGATAGAAATATATTATTAAATGTATGAAGTTCGATTTTAAAGTGAACTTAACAATGTTTCTCCGTTATGAATGTCCAAAATCAATCAATCTTTGAGCTCGGGTTATTTGTACATAGATTAATAGTTCCGCATTTAAAAATGAATTTATATTCGTGGCATGCAACTAAAAAATGCTTTGCAAACGTCTTTGAATTTTTTGTTAAAGATATTTATGAATAATATAATTTTTACGAAAATTTTATTTTTACGGAAACATGTTATATCTCATGAAAGATCTGTGTTTAATATAACAGTAGCCTACCACAATGTCATGGTCTTTTAGCTGTTTATATATCAAACGCTAATTATAAACGGGTTATTCCTAATGCAGTACCGTATATTAAGTGTTGCTATTTTTATTTGATTTTATAAACATTATCGCCTTAATTTCGTGGCTTAGCAATTAATATTTCTTGATATTCTGCATAGTAATATAAAAATTCCAATCTTTTAGTTGATTTCAGCATTTAGCTGTCTCTATCGTATTTTAAAGCAAGGTTCACGTCTGGAAATGTGCTCTATATAAAAAATCGTTTTTAAGTGCATAATTTACGCGCAGCTTTCGATACATCGCATCTATTGTAATAAATGCTGAGTTATACGCATAATGCTTCACGAGTGATCATTACTTACTTTCACGATTTATTAAATAGGGCTTAAGATCTGTCGCTTATAAATCAGTGCTATTTGTATTTTTAATTATCTGACTTAATAAGCATTAGTAGTGTCGATTTTGTTATAGTTTTCACTAATAATTATATTATAATCAGCTTGGGTCGTTGTTTCTTCTTAAGGTTATGGACCATTTATCCTCGTCGATCGCAAGTTCATCTCCCAACGGAGTCGCAGTTAATCTCGTCGCAAAGCTCAGAAACAGCCTGTTCTGTCCGGATACGTTGCCCCGAAAGGTGACTTTCAAAACCCTGTTCGGAATACTTGTGCTTCATCTCGGACGTGTTTTGTATCAAATTGTCATCACAATATCAGGGTTTTTCCCCACGCTTGTTATATTTTCCCACATCGTCGGATTCGTTTTGGAAAGATGCCTTGAAATACTGGAAGCCCAAGACTTAGTGGCCCGCCTTGGCAAAATTTTGATATCTTGTCTTGAAATTGTAGTCCTCGTTATGTATTGTTACTTCCTTATAATTTATATTTATGCACCTGTATTTTTTGTATTTGTTGATTTTATATCGGTTTTGTAGAATTTTTTTAAGCAATTGTCGGTTTTGTTACTTTGATAATTGTAAAAATTATTATAATTCCTTTATATAAGTTTGTATAAGATTATTTCCCAAATATCCTGCAAGATCGGAAAATTAACCTGTTGATGGTTAAGTGCGGCCTTATTAAACGCATTGTAAACTTAACAATTAGCAAATATGCTGAAACTTCGAAGTACGATGTGACTTAAAGAGGATTTCTCAATAGTAGATATGTGTGGACGAAGTCTTAATGTATATGTATGTAATTAATTTATTTTATAAAAAGGGAATTTTTTTTTTTTTTGTTAACGATGAAACGAGTGATTGGCCGTATCTCTAATATATGCCTTAAAGCTCTCGATATTTGCAGGTGCTATTGTTTAAGTAATAATAGACACAGGTATTGCTACGTGAAATTGAATTGATAATAAAAAAATTATTTGAACTGAAATCTTCGGCCTTTCCATCTACTGTTGGCGCGGAATTTCATTTTCACGTTCAATTACTGAATTTTCAATTTTCGTTCGTTTTCGCATCCTTAGGATTTCAAACAGACGAAAAGCTCTATTAGCAGCCGTGTCGCTGAACTTTACAATTGACCTCAACCTTCGTCAGAAAAGCAAAATTTCATATAAATTTTCACGGAAAGCTCAGTGCTTCAACATGATTCTAATTAGCATCACATAAGAGTTAAAAACCTTTCGTATTTATTTCATAAATGATTGTTTAAAAAAACAAGAACATTTTTATTCCTACTCTTTTTTTTTGATTCTAGTTTATTTTTGTACATTCTTTTGCACGCATATTTATACACCGGTGAAATCATTAATTTTTAGATTGCCAATTCTAAAAATACTTTTAAAGTATTCCTTTTCCATCGTACCTTCACTATGAGAAGAATGGCAATACGTTTCATCAGTACCTTGCAAATATATGTATATATATGTATATATAAATTTGTATTATTTTTAATCCAATTGTCTTACGTTGAATAAAATCTTTACTAACGATACGAAGCCGATAAGAATACTTTTGAACATTGAAATACTGTTTTGAAAGCACTGTACATTAGGTCATTAATGTCTCATGTATTTATAAGTTGCTCTGTTCTTTTATTTTTATTTATTTTTTTTCCCCCCACATATTACTCAGTTGAATCATTCAAGTGAGATTTTGCAGTTTATGATTGTAGCATCCTACATATCCCTAATTATAGTTAGGATTTATTTTGTCACAGAATTGAAAAACTTTTAAATAATTTATTGATACATACATTATGTGAGCTCAAACTCTGACTTCGATGTTATTAGGCAGTTACATATTTATTCCTTATTAGTGCCAAAGCTTCTTGTGACAAATGTACTGTTGCATTTGTTTTTACGTAATCAATGTAAAAATATAAATGTATGTAAATCAGTCCTTGTTTGGATTTAATTTACATTTATTTTAGGGAGTTCAAATTTAATTGCCCTACAAATAGAAATGTTGGCAATCCTTCAGAAGCCACAGCAAGTTGGAGCATTGAAAATGAAGCCAAAAATTTGCCGGTTGGGACAAAAGCCTTTCGGAGTTAAAACTGGCAAATTAAAGACTGTCCTCACTCACCGCCTTTAATTAATACAATTTTAGATCTTTGCCGTTAGTTATAGTTGGTGTTATAAGTAAATCTTTTAAGCTATAAGTTATTGTACCTATGTAAGTAAATACTTCATAACCATGAATGAATATACTAAATATTATGGAGAGAGATTGCGTTCAGCCCAATTTACTGTTAATTTTCTATTTTCTGATGGGCATTAGCTCTGCTAAATTCATAATATTTTTTTAAATGTCAAACCTCAGGGTGTATCGTAAGGGATGTAGGTTAATAAATATTTGGAATTACTTAGATAATTATCCCTGATTCATAGAATAGTGCACGTTTCTACGGTTTTATAAATTTCAGAGACATTTTGTGCAGTCAATGAACAATAAAAAAAGAAAAAGGAAAAAAAATCAGCAACATTTTTATGACTGAACGAAAGTGTTAAAAGCTCAAATTGTTATTTTTGTCTGTGCTTATGTGCCTTCAGGGAATGGTGTGTGCATTGGATGAGGGCTTTGCCCTGTGCGTGGTTACAGATGCAAAGGGAACGGGTCAGGGTAAGGCTACCATTAAGATTCCGGCCTCTTCTAAAGTCTCAGACTTATTTCAAGAAATCGGTAAAAGGATGAGATACCAACATGACTCCTTCGAATTGCTTTTGCTGTGCGATAAGAAAGAGGTCATAGTAAGTTTCCCCCCCTCCCTACGTCCCCGATGATGAATGCGCCAAAGTTGGTACCCTTGGACAAGGAGGCAAGGAAATTAACTTCCTTTTCGCTTTTCAGGTGCTAAATAACAAGAAGTCTGAAACGATTGAGACGGCGGGCTTGAAACTGGACTCCACGAACGATTTGATTTTGTTGCAAGGAGGCGACAAAGTGCACTCGAAAGCGGATGAATATTCAATGATGGACGAAGCAGCCGGACCGATGATCTCTGGAGATTTTCCTACTCCCGAGGGTCCTCCTCCACCGCCGCCGCCGCCGCCGCCTCTTCCATCATCCACCTCGGGCAGTGGAGACTACAATCATTCGGGTGGCATAATTCGCCACGAAATAGGTAACTTTTTCGCCGCTGTACAAGTTTGGACAGTATTTTCTCTCGTACCGAAAGCTGGTTAAGCGATTTCCGAATTTGCCTTCCAGGTTACGTTGGATTAGTTAATCAAGCCATGACGTGCTATTTAAACAGCCTTCTTCAGGCGTTGTTCATGACGCCGGAGTTCCGAAACGCTTTGTACAATTGGGAATTCGACGGGTCCCAGAGAGACGAGTCCAAATCAATCCCGTATCAACTCCAAAAATTGTTCCTTAATCTGCAGACGTCTAGTAAGTCGGCAGTGGAAACGACGGAATTGACAAGGAGCTTCGGATGGGACTCATCGGAGGCGTGGCAGCAGCACGACATCCAGGAGCTGTGTCGCGTCATGTTCGACGCGCTGGAGCAAAAGTTCAAAAATACGGAACAAGCCGATCTAATAAATCGTCTCTACGAGGGCAAAATGATAGATTATGTGAAATGCTTAGAATGTTCCACGGAAAAGTTCAGGGAAGACACATTTTTGGATATACCTCTGCCACTGAGACCATTTGGAAACAATACTGCCTATGGAAGTGTGGTTAGTGTACGCTTGAAATATCTCATGCTTTCATGTCAGAATTAAACTTTTTCTCGGTCTTGTTATTTACACTTTTTTTTCTTATCACAGTCACATAGAGTAACTTACAAATATTTATATGATTTCTGTTCACTCTTATCAAATATTATTTGCCGTTAATAAAAAAATTTGTGTATGTACAGATGGATGTAACTGCGCTTTCGTTAATTAAAAAATCATTATAATCCATTTTGTATTTATATTATCTTATGCTTTGATTATTCTTCATCATTTCAGGAAGAAGCTTTAAGAGCATTCGTTCAACCGGAAACACTGGAGGGAAATAATCAATATCATTGCGAAACGTGTAACAAGAAGTGTGATGCTCATAAAGGGTTGAAATTTTCGAAGTTTCCCTATCTTTTAACGCTACACCTTAAAAGATTCGATTTCGATTACAGCACCCTGCACAGAATAAAACTAAATGACAAGTAAGATGACGAAATCGAGTTTGGAGATACTCTCGTGCAGATAATTTTAACAGTTGTAAAAGCTCATTTTCATTTTATTTACGTTTCTCTTTAGAGTAACTTTTCCTGAAAAACTGGACCTAAATAGTTTTATAGTTAACAGCGGAAAAGTGGAAGACGGTATGAACGAAGCGTCGACGGAAGAAGGAACCGTGAGATGTGACGATTCAAGCACCACCGACAGCGGATCTGCCCTAGATGATGAAGGTTGTCAGGGCATAGATGCTATGGCTGTGACCAATTCACATGAAAATCACAATGCAGATTTTCAGGTGAGCGTACTTCAAGTGCTAAAGTGGCATAAATATTGACTATTTTGGATTGCTTCGTGAATGCGACTTTATCTTTCTAGGAGGACGATGAAGGGATTGACGTTTGCCAACATCACGAAAACGAAAAAAATCGACAAAACGTTGCGGAATCAGGGCCATATGTTTATGAATTATTCTCCATAATGATACACTCAGGAAGTGCTGCCGGTGGTCATTACTATGCCTACATAAAAGACTTTAATGATGGTGAATGGTACTGCTTTAACGATCAAACCGTCACGAAAGTAGGAAATATTTAACATTTTAATTTAAATTCTTTTGAGATTGCTTTTTATTTACGTTTATTTTAAAATTTTAATTTTTTTCTTTCGGTCAGATTACTTATGAAGATATTAAAAAAACATATGGTGGAGGATCTCTCAGGGGATATTATTCTGGTGCTTATAGCTCTAGTACGAACGCTTACATGTTGATGTACAGACAAATAGATCCACAAAGAAATGCGAGTGCTATGACAGTAGACGAATTTCCTCCTCACATAAAAGCTTTGCATAAAAGATTGGAAGAGCAGAAGGACTTAGAAACAAGAATAAGAGAAAGCGATCTGAGCATGTTTAAGCTCAAATTTTATTGCCGTCATCCCGAACTTAATATTATAGTTGAAAACAAAGTGTACCTTTATAATACCTTTACTCTAAGAGAAGGTGTGAAATTAACTCATTCTGTAAGTATATATATTCCATCATTTTGTAAGATTGAATAAATATTGTGGCACTGTTGAGGATTTTCTTATTCTACGTAATTTGTATAAAATTATGTGTTTATTCACATTTCCATTATATCTTTAAATGTTCTAATAATTTTTAGAAATAACATTTCCTTTATTTCATTTTGTTTTAAGGCTATGAATTTAGATAAAGTAGTTCCAGTGGAACAGTGTCGATTGGTTAGTTATGACAGATCAAAAGATTTAATTGAATGTTCATTCGAGGGTAAAGAAGATGTTCCATTTAGCGAACTAATTCAGAACTGTAAAAGTGATTTTCTTTTGGAAATAAGAAACGAAGGAGAAGAATTCGAAGTTTACAAACCTGGAAGTAAGTGATTTAGTCACTCACCCCTTTTTCTTAATGATTTTTTTGTGTAGTAGTTAATTATTATAATATTAGTATAGTAGTAAATTTGTATAGTAGAAAATACCAATATTAGTAATATTTCATTTAAAGTATTGTCCAAAATTAAGAATTATTCTGCTAATTTTAATTAAAAGAAATTTTGTGAAGTTAGATAATTATTAATTTACAATACAATGTATCATTTGACGTTTCTGTCGTAAAATTTTAAGATTCTGTTTGATTTGATTACAAATGCAACAAGACAAATAAAATTTGTAGTATTTTCCATTTTTTTGCAATATTTGATAGTTTAAAAATTTTTTTTTTACTTTTCATTTACATTACATTACTACTTTACATTTCCAGATATTATTACCAAAGTTCATCTGTTGGATATAGAAACCGAAGAAGTGAAGAGTCCCGTAATGGTGCGAGCGAATTTGCACCAGACCGTTGGAGAGTTAAAAGAAATAATTGCAAAACAACTTAAACTGCCAGTAGAGAGGATATATATTTTGTTTCAAAACTTTAGTAACATACCTAGGGTGTTGCTGAAGGATGATTCCATGCTTAAAAGAGAGGGATTTTACGAAAACAACAAAATATATGTCGTCAATTTTGCCGACAAGGATGAAATTAAAAAATCCCATATTTTGTCTAAGTTACTTGAAATTATCGATACATTTGAGAATGTCATCACTCTGAGAATCGCCCTTCCCGATGTTGATAATGGTAATTTTATCCAAATAATTATTGTTGCGTTATTATTGCATTAAATTAAATACAAAAAATTTGTAAAGAAATTTTTCTTTCAAGAAATTTTAGAAAAGTTAAATATACCACCTCTAGAACAGCCGCAGTCCAATTTGCACGGAATAACACCAAACAATCGGCAGACGGATGAATTGTTAATGGTAAGTCACAGCAGAGGAGCGTCGCCAAACGACAGAGATTCATCTCCGCAGCCCCTTCCCGATCCAGAAGACGAGTGCATGGGTCCGGCGGAACCTCATTCGGATCAAAGTGCTAGCGAAGACAGTAGTCTTACCGACAGTGAAAGGTTAAGTTCGTTTTTATCTTTCTTCCTATTCAATGCATTAATGTAATCGTGTTGGTCATAACGCACGTATTTAATTTCAGAACGATAGTTGGGGAAGCTCCTGGCGATTGTTTATCACAGCTATCGCCGAGCAATTCCTCAGTGGGCTCTGATCAGAATGTGTCATCCCCGGAAAATGAAGGGAACGATCACGATATGAAAAGCGATGACCGACTTGTAAGGGAGAAATTTATAGTAAGTAATTTAGAGAAATTTGTTTTCATTATAGTTTTAACTCTACAACCTTAGGAGGGAGATTTTGTTATTAATCAAAGTCGGAAAATGAACATTAAATTTCTCGGGTTGTTTAACTTTGAAATTTTGTTAAGTTATTCACCAGTTTTAAGATTTTTTTCATTTATTAAGAAAATATGAAAATATTCTAAGCTTAGTTTTTTAAGTGGCTTCTCAGTGTTTAGCCCTTTACAAATTTATTACTTGACTGTTAAATGAGGGGCAGAGGGAAAAAAATTACATTTTATAATTTAATTTTTAGAATTGCTACACAAACAACGAAATCGGAGAACTCTGGGACGCCGATGAGCCAGATCCAAACGATTATCTTCAGAGAAATTTTAATTATTACTTTAAAGCTACTCCTTATGTGGAAAGTAATACTAGCCAAAAAAGTAAGTTCATTGAGCACGCCAAAATTAAATAATTATTCACGTTTAGAAGATTCAAATGAAGATAGTCCGTATTTGGCATTTGCCCATGTAATATCGTATTAACCAAAAATTGGCGTTGGTGTCAGGCAAGTTGATTAAGGTTGACAGCTCAGTAAGAGAACTGAAACGAAAATCGAGTGAATATAAAAAACAATAGCAGAACCATCGAAACAGTAAAAAAATTATTGTGCAAACATTTCAACAAACTAAGTAAAGCAATCACAGCTAATTTTATTTATATTCTTGTTTAAGATCAAACTTCGCCATTTATATTAGAATTTTTTTCTATTGTTATGATTACTTACTACTTTTAAAAAAAAGTTACGTCCACGGAGCAGAATCGCATTTTGTTGTATTTGAGTTGAATTTTTTTTTTATTTTTTTTAAGTGTTGAAAGTGCTGGTGGATAAACGAATGACCCAAAGAACTCTGAAACGGTGCCTGGAGCCGTTTGTAGGAGTCTCCTCAGAACATTTCAAAGTCTACAAATGTGATGAAGGATTCCCGGACGATGAATGTTCGAACTTAAACGAAAATCTTACCTTGCACATGGACGAAGACGTTTTAACTGTGAAATTGGGAAGGATACTGAAAAAAGGCGAATACATAGGAAATGTTTACCTCTTAGCTTTGGACCGAATCGAGGCACGTTCCTTAATTTGATGCTTGTTGTTGTTGCGGAATTTAATTACTTCGAAAGAGCTTCATAACTTCTTTTGCCTTTTCAGCCGTTCAAATTTTTGTTCGAATGGGTGATAGCGAACGGTTCCCACGTGGGTCAAGTAAAGAAAGAAATATTAGACGAAATTAAAAAGAAGTGTGCCATAGAAATCCCTTACAATCGATGCAGGCTGAGGAAGAAGCATTTGAAGAATCCGGGTCGACCGTATTTGGACGATTCGACTTTCGAAGATCTGAGCAATCACTGGGAACTGGTCCTTCAAACGTTGCCCGATGAAGAACCCCTCACGAGCCCTAACCAAAAACTGCTTTTCGTAAGGCAGTGGTGCCCCTCAACGCTTCAGCTTAAACCTTTCCAAGAGATAGTTCTCGATACGAATCAAGTTTCGGAATGTAAAGAGAAAGTAATGTTAAACCCAACAGACTGAAAATGCTTTTTCAGATTTTTTCAATGCATTTGCGAAATTTTCATTTTTCAATTTTCGTTGTCAGATTTCGCAGTTGAGCGGTATACCAGTTGAGAATATAGATATTGCCAAAGTGAACGGTTCATTTTCCTGTATGCACGTTTCCATATTAACAATACACTCAGATTTAGATTGGAATCCGACGACATGTCTGCTGGACAGATGGCCTCTCAACATTTACGGAGATGGGCAAGTCATTTTTTACAGGTAAGCCGATCTGGAACTTCGAAAAGCCAAAAACAGTTCGAGACGGTTTCCCCTGCTTGCGATATTTGCATATTTTATTTGTTCGTTAATCGATGCAATGGGGAAAATTGTCCGTTGGGCGCCGGTCCGCAGCGATGCTAATTATTTTTTGCATGTCGTTCGCAGGGACAACAGAGAACGGGTTAAGAATTTAAGCATCGACGAAAGAAAGGAGATCTTAAGCCGGGAAAATCGGGGTAAATCCAGGTCGGGTACGATATTTTCCTATTCCCCTAGAAAAGAGAAAGCGTTGAAGATTTATCTGGATACCACGCCGCCTCGGAGACGGGAGGAAACGGATGTCGACTGATGGTGATGCTGATGATGATGATGATGATGTTGATGATGATGATGATGATGATGATGATGATGATGATGTTGATGATGATGATGCATCTTCTACGGTGGGTCTCTTAACTAATAATTATGTCTTAATTGAGGGATATCCTTCGCAGAGTGGCACGGATGGAACTCTTTTGTACCATTTCAGTCATTTTTGACTTTTCCCATCAGAATTCATGCACTTCCTCCTCCCTGAACGCCATTCTCCGCCTCTGTCTCATCCATCGCGGTGGATATTTTCGGATAATCACTGCGCTCGTCACTCATCCTAATGCGTTAATTTTCCAGTGTGAGAACGAATGGTCCAGGAACGTCCGAGAACTGTGAATTTCCAGCAAGCATGGATTGTTTTAAAAAGTACTTTCCGACACGCATCGGTCTCCGGATTTCCCCCGTCTTCATGCGGCCGCATCCGACGACGAACGTCATCCGAGAATCCGTCATTGTTGTTTTAGGCTTTTTCATTAAAAAGAGTTGAAAATTACCGATCCTTGTGATATAAACGGAATTTTCGGGCGGGCAATTCAGTTGCCAAGGGTTAAGAGAAGGGATTTGCATGCATCGAAAAAATTGTCATCCTTCGAATGCTTGGAGTATTTTGGACTTTGTTTCCGCTTTCACTACTAGAATTAATCTCTTTACTCCTTTGTCTTCACTTCTCAAACCCTTCCACTTAATCTTATCGTTAAAATAATTTGTAAAAAATAAATAAATATAAATTAAAGATTAGATGGTGGCTAATGATTTTTACAACTGACAAAGCTCGCCGTGCCCGGTATCGGAAGGGGAAAAGAAAAGATTTAAATTGAACAGAACTCTGATACCAGATCGACGCCTGCCATTTTATCGACCATTCTGCCGCCCGCATCGTCTTTCCGAGGGTCTAAAGGAGACACGAGAAAAAGAACAGCCGAGATAGAAAAATATTCAATTTATAATACAAACAATATATATATATATATATATAGATAGACAGATATTTATATATATGTTACACGTATATTACTTCGGTTGATGTTTTCGCAGATTCCTCATTAAAGTCATTAACTTCAATCACAGTATCGATTAATTAGAAATAATTTGAAATAAGTATCAAACATAGTCCGAAGGCACGGTGATTGTCTCGTTGATGGAAGACAGCCTCAGTTGAAGAGGAAGTCTCCGGGAGTCCCAGAAAGTATTTCCGCCGTCGGGAGGGCCCACTGCCTCGTAAGTTCTGTCCGAAGGGGCGCAAGAGAGGTCGCTGTAGTAGGCGCTGCTCGGCGCCGAGGACGGCGGACAGTCCGGGTCGACGTCCGATCCCGTATACGCCGTGTTCTGGTATGCGGGGCTGTTGGAAGAGTCGCGGTCGAGCTCTGCATAAAGAGCCTCTCCTGAAAGAGGAATCGGAGCCGGTAAGTGCCGGTTGCGGAAGAGCGCGGGGAATGTTCGCCGCCGCCCCGCTCACCGTTGCCGGGATACGCTTCCTCCACCGTGTAGTGGTTGTCCGGAGCTGTCGGCGCGGAGGAACCCAGCTGCGCGGGTGCCGCCGGGGACCTGCGCGACAGCCACGACCAGACCCTGTACTGACGCCGCTCTTCGTTTCCTTCCCTCCTTTCTTCCGGGTACCGATATCCGTTCTCCAGCTCCTTGCTGCTGGCTCGACTGGTCGATCTGTTCGCCATGTGGATGGAGGGTGCCTCGCACTCCTCCTCTCTCTGCAGGCACAGGCAGGCCCCTGCAACCGGAAAGGCACAAGTAGACTATAACGAAAAAAATGAGGTGTCCGTTTCTAACAGCGCATTGCGGAATTCTGCTTACCCGTGTTGTGTCCCAAGTACTTTAATCTACTGCAAAATAAAAGAGAAAACGAGTTAGAAGACCTGCGGTCAAAAGATGCATTTTTCGACGGAACTGACGTCGCTCTACTTACTTCCTACACTTGATCACCGTAATCATGACTACTGCCCCGATGAGAGCCGATAACAAGGAGACTATGATGAGTGTCATCACCCAGCCGAACTCCCTTCCTCCTGGAATAATCGCAAACGTGAGGCGGGGCGACAGGAAGAACGTCGACGGCCACCGTTCGGAGCTACTTACCCAAGGAATCGGGACCCGAGGGTTGATGCCTGGCCCAGGTACACAAATCGCAAGTGGTAACCCCGTCCGTCACGGTGTCCTCGTCGAGGAAGTCAGGTCGCGGTGGCGGCGGCACGAACGCCGAGCTCCAGAGTCCTCCCTCTCCATCGAGAGACATCGTCTGAGTGGTGTCCACCTCGATGGCATCGATCCACCAATCGTCCCCGGAGTTGTTCGTCAAATCCGCCGTCGACGGCGACGGCATTTTCACCTGGAAACAGAAGGCGAGGCCGGTGAGGAACCTTCCGGAGAGAGGGAGCCCGTGGCTGGCCACCCCGCAGCACGAGCGAAATTTCCCACTTTTTGAGCTTCCCGTGCCCTCGACGGACTCCAGCGCACTGCCCGGCTCTGGAAATGTCAACGCCGATGACGGGGGTTCTGCGTTTCCACCTCGACGACGGTCTCTCTGGGGTAAGTTAAGCACGGGTGGCACGCGGATGCGTTAATTTATTGTTCAAATACCTGTCCGAGTATCATGTTCTCTATTGTTCGCTCCATGTGACAAATTTTTCTCTTGTTCGCCCCAGCTCCGTGCTTAGGCTCGACTCATACGCCTCCGGGGCAAGGCGGGAAAAGGAAGCTCGAGGCCTCCGAGGGAGGCCCGGCTCTGGGGAGATGCGAGTCGGAGGCCAAAGGGTGGATTGCGGCTCGGTGTCCGGCATCTTCCACCCCATCGGAGGGGTGGTTTAAGCATCGCAACCGCGCCTACAGGGAGGAACGGTCACCGTGCGAGAGCTCAAAAGGAGCGCGTTAGTCATGGATAAATAAATTTCGGAAATTTTTCCAGAAAACTAATTCACAACATTTCGAGTGTTACAAATCCATTTTCGGCGAAGATTCACGCATCGGTGTGCATTGGAACCACCCCCGACGGAGACCGTTCTTTGGTCACCCCCGAGATCCATCGACATTGAAACCACCCTAGGGGGGAGTTTAATGTGCGGTCGGGGTAGTTCGAGTGTAAGGAACGATTTCTTTTCAAAGTGGAAAACATCCTTTTGTCTCGACCGGAAGAAGGAAGGAAAGGGCGAGAGCGGGGTGGACGATGGCCGAGTGCTCCTCATTCTTCTGAGGGCGGATAATCCGATTTCATCCCTCGATGATTACAAAAGGGCTTTTGTCGATTGCCGAGGGCTTATTCGCCGCGAAAGCGAACCGAGCGAAGTCTTTCGACACGTCTCGTGATCGTCATTCATTTGCGTCGGGGGTAGTTCGAGCGTAGAGTGTGCCGAAGGAAGGGAAGGGAAAGATCGGAGCCGATCGAGTGCCCTCGTACCGGGGGAGGAGCTTCCGTTTCCGTTTCCGCGAGGGATCGGAAATCGAAGGAGGATCCGAGGGCCGGTTCCCTTCCGGTGCCTGCGGGAGTCGCTTTTCCGCCGCCTGTCAGATTTCCCGGAAGCGACCTTTGGGTGTCCAGTCTTCAGCGATTTCTCGCGTCGGGGCATCCTCGGCCTCATCCCCGCTAGCAGAGACGTCGAGAACGGCTTTTTGCGCGGGTAATCGAGGCGAATGGCGAGTAACGATCTTAATCGGGTATCCTGTAGAATTAGACTCGCGGTTCGGAAATTACAGGCCCCGCGTCGCGGGAATTACCCGCAGATTGCCGATGCGAATGCGGACATTAAAGCTGCCCGAATGCTCCGAGATTTGCGACTCCTGCGGGAAACCGTGGTGGCGGGCTCCCCCCGATTCGTCCATCGGGAATGGGAGGCCCTCGCGTTTGAACGTGGCAGACGGGAGATGATTACGCGCTTCGTCAGACCTGTCAGTGCTTCCACGCCCGTTGGGAAGATTAAACGACAATCCCGCTGCGCCGTCCGGGGCCGGGATGCCGAACGCGAAATGGAGAACCCTCGGCGGCAACACCCAGAAACCACTTTACCCATTCATTACCCTTTGTGACTTATGCGCAGCGCGTATCTCTCAAATTCAATTCGCATTCTAATGAAGGAGGTCAATTCGATCGCGAGGCGTGACACGCCGTCTCAATTCATCTGATGCCACGTCAGAGTCGGAAAAATTAATTTAAAAATGCCAGGGTTATAAATTTCGCCCCCCTCCCCCTCCCCCGCTCCCCCGCGGGTTAACCGCAAAGATCGACCTTCTCGGTCTTCGGCCACGGACAGTTTTTCTCTCTCTCGCAGACGAATCGGAAGCTGCGAGTCTTCGTTCCGATTTTCGGGGGGCGGTGGACCCGGCGGAACCCGAAGGGAAAAAGTTCATCCCGCCGCGATTCCGGGTCCGCGGAATCGGGACCGTCCCGGAGATTTCGGGTATCCGCCGCCGAGCAAGCGGGAGGATTCCGACTTCGGCGAGCAGCACCGGAACCGGGATGATAAATGAGAAAACTGGAAAGGACCCGATCACGAATGACGGAGAAAATTCCGCTGGAAATGCCGATTGAAAGGGAATTAATGATCGCGATCCGATGAATGACACACAATGGCATAATTAATAAACACTCATGTAATCGAGATTACAATACACTAAATTAGACTCTTGGATGCGTGACCGCTGGTGCCACGACCGTTCCGCCAACATCAACCTCGGTCCAGGAGAAATCCCGCTCCCCGCGCCCACAATGGACATCATCGAATCTCAATTTATCAAACCCCAAAGTGTCATTTTCCCCGGGTCCATTAGCATAAAGTTTTTCTCCTTTCTTATGCATAAACTGGGGGCCGGACTTGTTTCCTCCCCGTTCGAACACCGCTTTGGCGTGTCCTCTCCTGCCGGGCAACCGTTCTTTAGAAATTTCGTAACCACCCTCCGGGCCTGCCCTTTTCCGCTTCGAACGTGCGAGAACGGCTCAGGAGTCGCCCGCAGCCCACGGACCGGGGTGCTCCCGGCGAACGCGCGGGCCCCGCTCCTCCCTCTGCCGGCAAGAGACGGGCCGCCGACCGCCCCTCGAAGGATGCCCAGCTACCGGCCCGAAGACGAAGAGAAACCACTTCTCGCATTCGAAGCGACACCCCCCGAGGCAGAAGGGGTGGCGGGGCGACCTTTCGCCTCTCCGTCTGCCTTTCCAGCGTGAGACTCGTCACCGGACAAAGCAAATATTTATTCGGTAAATAAAACAGACGTTTCACTTAATGTTAATAACTTTATAAATTTTTCGACGTGGCAACAGAATCACGGCCGAAGCCGGCTTAGCGGAAGGACAGGCTGCCGGGGTTCCTCACCTCCGGAGCGAAAAGCGAGCGCGGATTCGACCTGCACGGGGAAAGCTCCCTGCGTATTTCTTTTCTCCTTCCCAACCGATTGAAAGTAAAAATATTTTTCGCGAGTGCCGACCGAACGGGGAAACGGCGTGGATTGCTTAATGCGCACTCTTCGGTGCCGCACACATTCAAGAGCAATTACGGCCGTTCGCCAATAACCTCTCTCCGCACACTCCGGTTGCGCTCTTGGGCAGACTCCCAGTGAGCATAACTGAATCGCGGGAAAAAAAAAGAAAAAGAAACGACGGAAAATTAATCTTTCCCTTTTTCCCGGTTCCGAAAACGGGAAAACCTCGCCTCTTCCTCCGCTCCAGGAGGGACATCCTGGAGGGTCTCTCCCTGTCACGTCTGGAACCGCGAATCCGAGACTTTCCCGTTCCGAACGAGAAGGAAAATCGCGTTCGTTTCGTTCTAACCTAGCGTCAGCGTTAAAATAAAAGAGATTTTCTCCGTACCGGCGAGGCTCCAAACCTTTTCCAGCCATGAAAAACGCCGATCCAAGATTTCAGACGGGGAAAAAAAAATCGAACGTTGCACGCTTCGCAAGCGGCGGAGGAAGCCGAAGAAGGAAACGAACGCGACGCGAGATGACTTGGGTGGGGAGGGGGAGGGGAAGTCGTCGGCAACGAGACGAAAACTCCCGAGTTCGGCAGTCACCGAAGGTTCGACATGCTCGTTTGCAGTTCCCTCAACCCGTGCTCCAGTCGAAGTGGAAGAAGAAAAAAAAAAAAAAAAAAAAAAGCGGCGCCGCAATTAAATTCGGTTTATGAATCTTTATTACAATATCTAAATACTTATTTATTGCATGTTTACTTATTCGTTTATTAAAGCTGCAAGATGGAAAAAGCAATTTGTCTGAGGAAATTTTTTATGTTCTTTCCTTTTTTTTTTTTTCTTTTTCAACGGAAGTCTCGCAAATTGTTCCATCCGCACCATAAATCAAAAAGTTCGCATTTTTACGTTTCCCCCCCATCCCGCGCTTCCCGACAGTTTTTTTATTGCTAAACATTCATAACCGTAAAAGAAATAAATGAAGAATAACAGGAATGGTTTTAATAAAAAAAAAAAAAAAAAAAAAAAAAAAAAAAGCAAAAAAAACCAACTAAATGCCCGAACCATGGGCGCCTGACTGACATGGAGGAGTTCGCATTCGATGTGTGAAAACAAAATTCCTTTTACAGAACGATTTCAATGGTCTCTTCTCTTTTATTTCTTTTCATTTCGGGTTCTTGCTTTAAGGTAAAATTTGCGATTTCGGTTACCGCCCCGAAGCGGAAGTGCAGACCGAAAGGGGAAACGCGCGAACCGAGACGTCTCCGCGAGGCGACCGAGTTCGCCGAGGGACGAAGCGGGATCGTCGAAATAGCTTTAGTCGGGTTGTCTCCTGCCCCGATACCGACTGCCTCCCCGCGTTGTTTCGGGCGACCGAACCGGCGCGAGTCCAGCAGCGGATCCCTCCTGCCGGTGCCTCCAGCTCTGCCGCCGAACGAGCAAGCGACGTTCCACGAGGGTGGTTTCGGACCGGCGCGGCTCCGGCAACTTCAAGCGCCCGGGAGTGGGTTCGAATCGAAAATCCGAGCTGGACACCCCTGGTCCGGCTACTTTTTTCCAGTTTTTCCATTCCAAGCCTTCTTCTGCAACGCGAATACATTGTGGATACTGGTCACGGCCGTCTCATATAATTTCTTAATTTTCTCGCTTGTACTCTGCATTATAACTTCATTAGGTATAATGCCGCGGTGGGTACGCAGACGCCGAACCTGCATCCGAAGTATTTCTTTTTTTTCTTCGTTTTTCAGCGTCATTTTTCCCCGATCCCGACGGTTTCGGTCGTACGCAATTGAGTAACTCATTATTTTTTTAGCAAGCAATTACAAAATAATTTTCTTTTCCTCTCTTTTTCCCCACCCGATAAATTGCCTTTTAAAGAAAAAGATTCACGCTTCCAGATTCGCAAATAACCTGGTTAGGTTAAATTGCCCTTTCAGCACTTAATAAATTGTCGAATGCGGGAGCAATTATACCTGCCTTGCGATTTCGGTCTCCGAACGAGCCGCGGTCCGTCACATCGCTTTTCATTGTCTTGTCCCGAGATGGAACAGGCGAAGACGGTGTTATAAATACGTAATGGATGCGACATAATCGTCTAATATCGGTAACGCGGCAAGAGTGGCGAAGGAGAGCGTGCGAGCCCGATGCGAGGTTATCTATCAAGAAAGTGTGTTTCCTGCGCGAGGAGACGCCAACACCAAGCGATTCTCAATTGACGAGGATCCTTCGTCTCTGTACCTGAAAAAAGCTCGCGGGCCGGGCCCGTTGTCGCCTCCGGGCGGCTTGCACGTCCCGCACGAGACGGAGAAAAACCTCTCTTCAACGAGAGGAAGGCGGATTCGACTTTCCGGACAGCATCGGCGTGGAGAGTTGACCGAAAATAGTTTCTCGATCCGTCCGCGACCGTAATTATCTCGTTCGGCTAAAGCGTCGCAAAAAGCGTGAATAAAACTCGTCCAAAACTGAGGATCGTCCACAAAATAATTACCCGATAATGAAATGTAATAATATGGAAATTACCGGTTAATAACAATAATCTGCGGGAGTGTATAAAGAGGTGGAGATGCTTTTTAGTAAGGAAAGCATATGCAAAGCCACAGTGTGGAATAGGCAACCAGTCAATTAATCGGGAAAGTGGCATGCTAATAGGAACTCCTTCGTTTCTTTGTCCCGACTGCCGTTGTGAGAGCTGAATTCTAATGAAAATTCGATGTGAAACCTTTAAATATCGATAACATATCCGAATCGTGCACAATCCCACAAACTGTATGAGGGCACACGTATTCCATGTGAAATCGAGGCATTTTTAATGAGCTACTGTCGGGGCTCCAGATAATTATTTAACGATACAAAAGAATTAGTTGCCGGAAATGTTTTATATTATACTTGATTTTGTAATGCATTGCGAGCGTAATGTAAAGGTAGATGTTGAAGTAGATCATTTTCATAGGGCGTTCGATCCGAAATTATAATTTCCTAGACAAGATTCGAGATAGAGAAAACAATTAAACAAAAATCTGCTGAGTCAGTTCAACTACTGACTTGTGGCAAGACTTAAACCCATCATTATACACCTAGGACCCTTTTATTCTTATACAACTGTCATATTTTTATACCGTATTCAAATTTATCTAATTATACTTATCTCCTTTATATATATATATATATATTAGGCGCGATATACATTAAAAGACTCTAATTTCTCATCCTCTCGGGTTCCGAAGATTCTTCCTCGGTTCCATCAACTGAAGTGGATGCTCTTTGAAACGGGGGTTGTACGGCGGGACGGACCAACGGGAACTTTTCTTAATTCTACCTGAATTTTGTCATAACGATGGGATCGAATGATAACTTGGAGTGGATATTCGAAAAGGTTTCGACTTGGTAGCTGCGCAGCGCAAGTGCAGGAGACGGACCGCGTATATCGTGTCGAAAGCAAGGAAAACTGTAAAGGCGAACATTAGAACGAATCACTAACAACCGGAGAAGATATCAAAATGAGCATCGGACGAATGAGGTATAAAAATAACGTATTGAAAATCGTATAAAAACTCAATTACTAACCTCTAATAAAAATATAAGCCTGAAAAATTACACTTTTTTCTTACTTTATTCTTTTCATCATCGATAATGTATCTTAATTGCACGGTTATTCAATTGTGTGCATACGCATTGCAGTTGCATCTGAATATATGTATGTAGCGTTAAAGCGAATTTAATTAACATGATCTTGTTTCATATCGGTATTAATTAGGCTGGCTAATCTTCACATTTAACGATTCATGTAATTAATTTATGTTATTTAATGTGAATATGAGTTTAACTTACGCTATTATTTACGTGTCGCGTGCGTTGCTTTTATTTTCCCGTCCGATACCGAGGAAAGACAACAGTAGACTAAATGTGAAGTTTCATGGATCCTGCGGTTTTCGAGCAAACATCTTTGGGGTTGTTTCAGTTTCTTTCACCGTATGACATATTCAGTCGCAAGCTTCAAAAGCGTGCGTGTACAATCAAATTTTTGCTTGGATGTTTCTGTTCGCCGGGAATGAAACGGACAAAAAGTCGATCTACCAAATGCCGAGGCCCGCTACACCGTTCCTGAATGGCACCCGTCAAAATACATGGAAATTGTATCCGATCAAAGAGGTCCCTTCGGAAAAGAAAACATCACGCCAGATGAACCTTCAATCTTCCATTAACAACCTTTATCTCGCCATTAAAGAAGAAATATTTGTAATAACCGAGAGAAAAACGAATGCGGGAAAGCTCGGAGCTTTTTTTTCTTTTATGGCGGAAGAGAGAGAAAAAGAAAAAATTTTTTTAAACGACTTTATTCCTCATCATCAATTAATACATCTTTTATGCTCATACAATCCCTGTCATTTAGACATCTTCATCTGGTGCGAATGTAACAAAAAGTATTATAATTTTTTTTTTTTTTTCTCTCGCTTTGGAAGCCTTTATATTATTACCGTACAACGGATATATATTACAGAATTTAAATAACAGTGTTTAAATGGGCGTTTTAATTGAATGAATAATTGAAGTCCTTTTCTTTAACGCGATTAAAAATCCTCCCGACGAATGTGGAAGATTTGAGGAAAAACATCGGAGAAGGGGCTCAAAAAGACGATTTTCCCTTTAACTGCTTCTCGCTTGAATATTTCCACCAACCGCCAAGCAGCAGGCACACGAAGGTAGCAAAGGTCCGCATATGCCGAGCACGAGAAACGGCGAGAATGAAGAGCTTACAAACAATAAAATGGAACGAGAGAATTAACAGATCGGTTCCGCAACAAGGGATATTTGCAGTCCAGCGACATACATACATAATATTCGAATATCAAACAATCCGGCCGCTAAAATAACCAGGCATTTTTAATTATTAAAGGTTGAAGCCTTAAAACTGGGAATGTTTATTAACACATCCGAGCACGATGGCCACTCGGACTATCGCGTTCTTATAGCGTGAAAATATCAAAAATATTTTCATAGATTTTCTCGGCGTTAAATCACGGGTTGTTCGACCAATGTGCACAGTCACCTCACCATGAATTTTAATGTCTTTCATACCATTCAACATCCCGCGGATATTCCGAATCCATTAAATGCCTCTCATTCCTCCTCACCAACTCTTTTTTTTTTTTTTTTTTTTTTTTTTTTAACATCGGCTGCACGTCCCTTGTGACAAAATCCTAAATTTCATCTCGGCGGAAGCTTAATCCAGCCGCATGCAAAAACCGTCCACCAGATCTCGTAAATATTTCCCAAAAACCTGTTACATACTTCGAGAAATTTCTGGAAAAAAAAAAAAAAAAGTCAATGGATGAAGTAGGAGTGCAATCAGATAGGGAGAAAAAAAAAATATATGTATATATATTATACACCGTCGAACAAGTTTAATCAATGAAAAAGATGTATTTGGACAAAAAAAAAAAAAAAAATATTCTTTTTAATTGCTCTACATATCGTTGACCGAACAGGTAGGCAGAAGACAGGTGAAAAAAAGGAGTTAACGATTTCTAAACTGTTAATGGATATACTGAAAAATCTGTATGATACATCTCAGATGCATTAGATAGGGGCCATCCTCAATGCGCCAGACCGACCGGAATCTAATTCAAAGTCATTAACATTCCGGGACCCATTATCGACACCGTGCTACATTTATTTATTCATTTTATTAGAATTTTATCGTGGAGAAAGAAAAAAATATTCATAACCAGTTGGAAATATGGAAAAATGGGATTAACGAGGTGAGTCCGCGCGGCACCGGGTCAACCAGAGGAGGTTCACGAACCATTAACCATAGTCATCTTTGGCATCGCCGGTCCGCATTTCCCTTAATTATAAACATTAGGAGCTAATTGTTGACTCGTTAACGACTTTTGTCATTTATCTACGATAATTTAAACCAGAAACTAAGGAGATTTTCTTGTTAGAAAATATTAAGGTCTTGTTAACCGGGAATTAAGACATAATTTATGCGTCCTCCCGGGTTCCCGGACAATTAGCCCGCGCCCTTTTCGCATGGAAAAAAAAAAAAAAAAGAGAGAAAGAGATTTCCGAAGCAAATGAAATTTCGGCCAAGCTTCCGACGGTACCTGAGGTTTTTTTTTTTTTTTTTTTTTCTCTTCGGACGGGAGTTAATTTTTGCCAAACTGAAACCAAAACGTTTTCCGATTCCTCCGAAGGTACAGTGCCTCGAAACAGCGCGCGGCCACGACCCAGTGCAACGGAGACCTGATGCGGGAAAAAAAAAAGAAAAGGGAAGGAAAAGGTTGCGAGACGCCGGTGTCGGCCTCGGAAATTCTCCAGATCCGCGGCCATTACACCGCCTCTGACCCGGGGAAATCCGAAGAGGAAAGCACACTTACAACAAACACTTGACCGTACATGTCCAATTGCAGTTAATAACAATGGCAGAGTTGGGTTTGAGATACAGGTGCGAGTGTATCACCGGGGGTCATCGGATATTTTTCAACTACCAACATTAAGAAGGGTTAACAGAGGCTTTACTTATCGCTTTTACAAAAGAGGATTAATGTTGGCCGGAGAGGATTTAAAGAACTATCCATTAAGAAGATACAACCGAGGTAGGCAGCTGGGGTTGCATTTGTCAATAAATAATGACTCAATTGTTGAACGCCTTTAACTGGGCGTTCGGCGCAGCGTTCGCCTCGCGAAGAAGGTTGCCGCGATTTTTCATCCGTTCGACGTACGACGTTTTACCCGTCGAACGATGCTGACGGCGGCTTTTCGGAGATCTCCGCGTGCGAGCTGCGTGCCGCGTTCGCTGCGAGGGCTTCGAAAGCACCGCGCGTGCTCCACTGAACGTGGAATATGAAGTAAATCTAATGCAGCACTCTAAAAGGGCGCCGATAAGATTGAGACACACGAAGAAACCCTAACTTCTGAACATTATTCATGTGTGACCACCAATCTAAAAGACGACCTGAATACTTGAAGAATATTGGTAAAACGATTTTGTAAGGCGCAATCTTTGTATTAAAAAAAAAAAAAAAAAACTCAAATAACTGGTCATTTGACATACCAAAGCAGCATGAGATTCATAAGAGAAAAAGGCCTCTCCGTCTCACCAGACATTATAGTTAGTCGGTTATTGTTCACAAGACAAAATGGCCATAATTACTCTGGTATCTCTCAAGTAGATTAAACTATTTACTGTACTGATTGCGTTTTATTCACTTTTCATTGTTGGGCCTTAGATTCTTTTCGTCTCGTATGTCTCCTCCAAGGCTCGAATGCCCCTAAAGAAAAAGTAGGTTCATTTGGTACAATGATAAATGACTTGAAGATGATCGAAATTTTAAAAATTCAATGGCTCGGGTTTTTTTTTTTTCTCGTACGGGCGATTCAGATAATAATTATGCGTCCAAGATGGACTCCCTACATATCGAATCGTTCAACATACTTAGTACAAAAAAAAAAAAAAAAAAAATATGACTTTTAGCTGAGAAAATACAAAAATCCAACAACTTTTGAAAGCGATGCATTATCTTAAGGGATTCGATCATTTTACGCGCGTAAAGCAACCATTAAATGTGATATCTCGTGAATGTTTTTTAACACTTCATATATAAAGTTTTATATATAATTATTTCGGGGCAACGCGCTAGAATATCGATGCGACTTCAGATGAAAAGGCAAGGAAGGTAATGCTCAACTCACCACCTCCTGAGTAAATATCTTCACAAAATTGGCGTGACTTTATAATGCTTATATTATAGATTTTTTGTATAAATGCAGATTGCAATAAATAAATTTAATAATACATCATTGGCAGATATCGTTCTCGTTAAGAATAAAACAATTAGCGATTCGTACATATATACGTATATAGAGAGAGAGAATAGACGGTTATTCATCTACGATGTTGATGGCGAGGCTGATTATAATTAAATATATATTATTTACGATAATACGGCATCAAAATGAACGCGTACTTGATTTAATCTAATGTTGTAATTCAAGAGCGATTCAAAATTGTTAATGAAATGTTCAGATACCATCGAAGAATGAAAACGGGAAATTTAACACAATTCTCTACGGTAGCATTATGTCTAATGAAGGATAAAATTGCTAAGTAATGTAGAAAATTATTCTTTATATATATAATTCACATATGATCATATGAAGTCATTCCAAAGTTTGAATGTTATATGAATCTGACGCAAGAAATTCTGATTTTTTTTTTTTTTTTTTCCTGACAAATAATGAAAGCCGATCGATTTCGGACGAGCAAAAACTCAAGGTATGCAGCAAATTTAATCTAAAATTTCATGCAGAAGCCGTGGACGCTTTAAAATATAAGGATTTAGTTCCCGTGTGAGAAACGATGCAACAATATTACTTGCTGCAGTTTATCGGATTATGAGTTAAACGGGAAACAATATTAAAAACTCGTAGAATGATATTCAGTGAAACTGAAAAGTTATGAAAAAAATTACCTCGGGAGAGGGAGTCACCTGCTTGGGAAAAAAGAAACTTTGGACGTAATAAAAATAATTCGCTTTATTAAGAGGAAGAGAAAAAAAAGAATTTAATTTAGGCAACCGTAAGGTGATCCCGCCGTAAGAGGATTAAAATAGATAAGGCAAAATGAGGATTTATGTTAAAAAAAAAAAAAAAAAAAAAAAATATTAACTGCGTATTTAATAAATCCATATCTATTTGAAGAAAAAGTTATAATTTTCATTTAAAACGCTAAATATCAGTTCTGCTCCTTGGGGGAAAACGGTTTGTTTCGAAAATTACAGTTCCATTTTGAATTCATAACCTGATTTTGACGGCAATCCGAATTGTCAGTCACGTCGAAAACAAGAAATGAAAGGATCCGAAGAGGCATCTGCCGCGAAAGTAAGTTAAAAAAAAATGTTTCCGAAAATGTTGCACTTGAAAGTCGAAAATGTTACCTCGGAGTTCACATGGCCGGGAAAAAGAAACGTGAAATTCATTGATCCAGCTAATCCAGTGTGTAACACAGGAAACACGTGTCAAGATCCGAAAAATGCATATTAGCTGAGGAACAAGACGATTTTCACGAAAGAGGAAAGTAGAAAATGAATTCACGAGATTTAAAAAGTGATATTGCCGAACAAAGGAGGCATTCGGAAAAAAAAAAGGAGGAATTCCGCATAATTTTCGGCCCGAAAAAAAAAAAAAAAAGAGACTGCGATGCCAACGGTGAGAAAAGGAAAATAAAAATGGCGGGCGCGACCTTGGAAGAGGGGAAACGAAAATATCCCCGTCGAATTTTCGAACACATCCAGAAAGACCGTTAACTCGAAATATTTGAATTCTTTGCGGAAGCGCTTTTTGAAACATCTGCTTTATCCGAAATTTAACATTTCCCGACAATGAGCGATCGGGATGATGTATTACATGCATGATTTATGAATATATATTTTTTCGAATTTTTTTTTTTTTGTTTTTCGAAGCAAATTCATCGTTGCACGGGCGCAGCAACGCTATTCGAAAAATTTGTTCTCTCTCTCTCTCTCTCCCTCTCCTCCTCCTCCTCCTCCTCCTCCCCCCCACTCCATTCCCCGGATTTAACACACGAACCGAATGCAACAAGAATGTGCGAGCTAAGCGGATAATTGCAATATTTTTAGGATTTCCAACGACACATGAGATAATTTAAAACTCCGGTGGTCACCAGAATCATAAAGAGGAGAGCTACTCCCACCTCCGGTTTTTGCCGCATTCCGCACGGTGTCCGTAAAGTCGACGGGAGGGCATAAAAGTGAAAAGCTTCCGCCTACGTTTTTCGGCCGTAAACAAATCAATAAAAACGGGAAGAGAATAAACTTTTCCATTCGTTAACGCAGATCGAAAGCATTTGCCGCGGACAGGACCCGAGCGTTTCTGATAAATGCGGATTAGAAAACCATAAAAAAAAATGAAATGCGAAAGGAAAAAAAAAAAAAAAGACAGAGGAGTGGCACCGATTTCCGCAACTTAATCCCCAAATGATGCGGACCATGGACGACGATCGGGTTTCGGCTGTAAAAAAAAATTATTTTTTTTTTTTTTCTTTCCCAACGTCGTCTGCCAAAATTCAAAGTAGCTCGGTTTTAAAATCGAACTCTTCAATGCGGAATAAAATATCCTCCGATATAAAATTTATGGTACTTCATATCAAACCGATAATGCCGAAATAGTTAAAATGGTTGCCTTGATTATAGACCAATTAGAATGAACATATAACTATAATATGTCTGTGGTGTCATAAAGGAACCATTGAATCTTTTTATATGTATATATATATATCGCAAAGCATTAATTTAGTTTTTTTTTTTTTATGGATTTGCAGTTAATGATTACGGCATTTAATTTTGATGTATGGTTTTAACGTTATATTGGTCCGGTGCAATCGTCTGGAAATTGTATAAACCGGCACGGATGTATTTCCCCTTATAGGGTAAAATGATCGTGGCATTTATTAAAACTCGATTACCTCATTGTTTTTAAAATTAATGCCGTTTGCGGTGCCGTAAATTTAATGCGGAATAAAGAGAAACCGAGATCCGAGGTGCGTTCAGAAATGAAAGCGACGACGGCGCTGCCCGGGGCAAAGAGGAACTATTTTTCCGGGAGGGGGAGGGGGGAGTGCCTTTAACGTTTCGTTACGGGTTGTATTTTTGATTGCTGCAGCCCCGATGTGCCGAAGACGCAAAACCCAAAGATTTAAGCGGCTTAAAAGGAGGGGGGGGGGGGGGAAATACGTTGCAATGCCAACGCCGCTCGCCCATCTCGACAGCAGGAAAAGTCGGCCATGTTCGGTGCCGTTAGCTTGCAGGCGCACGCACGCACGTCACACACACATTCGTAACCGCGGTGGGAATTGATCTTTCCCTCCTGGAACGCGTTCCATCCGACTGCCCTCGACCAATTAGAGTTTCTGCTCTCCACGTATCCAACTTCCCGTCCTCCATTTGGGCGTTGCGTTTCGATGGTCATGAAAAGCAGTCCTCCTTTTCTAACCCCGGGAACGTTTCCACTTCCCCCGCCTCTCCGGAGTCTTCTTAATTGTTATTAGTCATTAGCGAGAAGTGTATCACTTAAACCGGGCGGTGACTTAACAACTTTCGGACTGATTTCCTTTTTGCTCGCCTGTTACCCAAAGCATCCATTAAGAAGCTCGAAATGTGAGAAAAGCATGACGAGGAATAACGCGAGGTATATTGACCGCCTCCTGGGCTGGATAACCCGAGAAAAATGTTATTACTCTCAACCCGATTGCGTGCTAATTTATGCCTGCATTTCTTATGCATTTGATAATTGCGGCAAATTAGTCCGGTGGCAGCTGAAAGGGCCCCGTCTTGTGCCACTGCGCACCGACGGAGCCTCGCTCGTTCGGGATGCTCGCACGCGGCGGGATGCGCCCCCGACGGGAGCGGGGGGGGGGGCCCGGGCGTCGGGGCCCGGACGAAACCCGTCGACGTCGGGCGTCGGCCTCTCGTTTGATATCGAATCCGCGCCTCTCAAACCCGCTCCGCAAGATCGGAAGGGACACGCGGTCGGATTTGAGGGAAAAAACTCGCGGAATCAAATCCGACGTGGACAACCGAAGGTAAATAAAGGCAAGAAACGCAGGTAATTAAAAGCGGAATTAAAGAAGTGTAAAATTGCCTGGATATGACGTTAAATCGCATAATGCCTGTTCGGTGTTCGGTCAGGGGGACATTTTCTTCTGCCCCGTCGGACGGCACGACTATCCGATTACGTCTCTTTGCACGTCTGCCTTAACAAAATATGGCGGATGTTCGTTAAAACCGGTCCTTTTATTTCCAGACCGCAAATCGGCGACGGGATCCGCGACGGTTCTTTCGCTGACGGAACCGAGAGCCAGGCCTGCGGCAGTCGATGCGTCATCTGCATGGGAGGCGCCTTTGGAAAACCTTGATTTGTCACCTTTTTTAAATCCCGAACGCGTTCGAAAGTTCAAAAGGCTCTCGTTCGGCGTTTCGTGCAGCCCGTCTCCTTCGTTGATTATAATGTTGGGTTAATTTCTATCCATTCTTTGGCAAAAAATTGCTACGTTATACATCTATCGGTGGGTAATCACCGTCCCTTGTTAATAAAGATCGCCGTAATAACAACTCGCCCTCATATTGAACTATTCAAACATATAAAATCTTGCAGCAATTTTTTTTTTTTTTTTTTTTAATGAAATAAATGACCTCCAAATATGTTAACTGTTATTATAATAATTATAATTTGTGGAGGATGAATAAAGAGTGAAAGGACCGCGGAAGTTATCGGCGAGGCGAGAATGCAGGTACTCGTTCGGCGCAAGGGGGTCTGACCACGTTCTTCGTGCCGAATCGGAGGAAATCATCCCCCGAGAGGCAACGGGTGCTTCAAAAGTGGAAAATTCACTTTTTCGATGACCGAATTCGAGCGAAACAATTTCAAATTGCAGCAATTAATCCTGAAGCAACGTTCAGGAGTCAAAAGCGACCTTTCGCTCTCCGTACGAAGCGAGGCCGCACATTAACGGAAAGGATTTAATTTATAATTGGTACATGTATTCTGTATTGATCCAGAGGGAGATTGCAGGGTGCGAAATCGCGACGGCAATGCGCGCCGTTAATTTTTACGGCGGGATGAGCGGGCGTTCCGACGCGCGAGCTGACACTGCGCGAAAATTGCGCATTTACGAGGTGCCAACGCAGCTAACTGGGAATGTTTAAGGAGACGATTGAAGCCATTTTGGAGGCCGCGGACATTTTCCGGCTGTAAAAATTGTCATTTTAAACGGTTTCTGACCGCCGGTCGGCAGAGGAGCGTGACCCCCTTGCGATTGCGCCGAAAATGCGGACGATGGCGCAGTCGCAATCATAGTGACCCGGAAACGCGGGTACGTGGAAGACCGGAAGGAAGGAATAATTCGCTGGTTCCGGCCTGGCACCGGCAGCGAATCGAGGTGGCACGCTCGCGAAACAACTCTGAATCCCGGGATACCTTCAAATTAATGCCATTTCAACCAAATTCCAAAATTCCAAAACGTCCATTACGTGCAACATTTTTGCCTCGCCAAACGCATTTCGGCCGCGCATTAAAGCACTTTTTTATATCTCTCTTAATTGAATCAGGTTCAGGTGGGAGACCTCGTTTAAAATCGATTGAGATTTTTCTCATTTGCAGTAAAATTTTCTGTCCCAGATTTATTCGCCTTTTCGCCTGATCTGAAGGCATTCCCATCGCCAATTTGCCCCTCCCGGAGAGGAGGTCGATGGGAGACGCTGGGCATAAACCCGGCCGTGATTCATGCGGGTACCCAGCTCTGTTATTATGCGAACGATCGAAATTTGTCATTGTCAACGGAATCCCTGCGACCGTATGGAATTAATGGAGGGCGTTGACGCGATTGTGGAAAAGTATTTGTCAGGATTTTTTTTATTTTAATTAATTAAAACTCGCCCGAGCCCGCCAAAGAATTGCCAGCCGCGGCCGTCGATCGCCCGCTCGGAGCCGGTCGAGGGGAAAGCCGCGCGCTCGAACGGCGCGGGAGCTCCGCCCCGAAACGGGGACGAACCCGGGGAGAGAGCCGGAAATCGAATCGCCGGAACGGGAAGGACGGCCGCCGGCGGCCTTCCGGCGCTCGTTCGCGCGGCGAGCTGTTGCCAACCCGTTACGGCACTGCACCCAAGCCCACGTGGTGCTCCGACTCTCTTGCCTTTCTCATCACGTACATAAATCACATATTTCAACCCCGATTATAATTCGTGGGCAGACCGGGTCGTGACTTCGTTGACCTCCTCGGGTGATTCGAACACCCACTTGAGGTATCCACACCCGGGGTGCAATCGCTCATCAGCTCTTAAAAACTCAATCTCATTTATTCAACCGGCAAACGATTACCATTCCCATTCTCGTTGCGTAATAATTCAATGAAGGTCTTCATTGTCCATGTGTGATATACGCTGACTGGTAACAAGTCTACGCCCTTCTCCACGGATTTTTTTCTCCCTCTAAGGGAGGCTCCAACGGCGCAGGAAACGGGGAAACATTGTTCCTCATCGTTTCCACTTTATTTATTTCCTCTTCGCTCCGGCACTTAAACATCGGATTCCGCTCCAATAAAAAATAAAAAGCGCCCATAAATTACGAGGATGACGGCAAAAACTAATTTTCGTCCTAAGATAACGATGCGGAATATTTAATTGAAAAAAAAAAAAAAAAAAAAAAGATACTGTTTCACGCGATACGTGATGTGCGTACGCTCTTTGTCCGGACATCTCGGCTTCCACTTTCGTCTTGACGCCTCTCCGCCTGTTTCCGAATGGGAGACAACGTTTCGCCGCGAGCCACATCCCGGAGGGCGCGATTCGCGCCTTATTGCGGGCGCTCGAAAAAAGCGGGGTTCCGAAGGGGAAACGCCTCCGCTCCGTCGTCGGGTGGGAGGGGGGGGGGGAAGGACCGGGGTGGCGGAGGAAAAAAAAAAAAGAGGGAAAAGAATAAGAAGGCTCTTGTCCGTACCTAAATGAATAGATACAACAATCCATTATCCTTTGAAAAGACATTTTAAAGATGAAGAGTTCAAAATATTGAAACATTCCTTTTGAAATGCCGGCGCATATTAACGAGTTACTAATTGATGGTCCGCGCCGGTGTCGGGAAAAATGTAAGGAAAAAAAAAAAAAAAAAAAGGATAAGAAAAAGCACTTTGAAGGAGCGATCTCGGGCTTCGGCTTGATTGATCGCCCCGAAGCTGGCGAAATATGCCCCGCGTGAAGGCGGTGAAAAAGCCGCCTCCGTCGGCAGAAGGAATAAATCGGGTCGGGAGGGGCAAAAGCGAAATGAAAAGCCTCCGAATTTCCGGGGCTGCTGAAGTGCTTGAAAAAGCGCATCGCGGAGGCTTCCCCACCCCTCCTCCCAATTAACGGCGTCACAAAACACAAAAACTCTAATTAAACCCGCCGTTATTACGGGTTAAGTGACCCATTTGGCGGATGCTCACTCCGAATTATGTTGTTCCGACATAAACCAGGTTCCGAGGGTGGATGTTCCCGAAAATTCAGGTGTCATCGTCAATTAGAGATCTCAAACATTATAATTTATGTTCCCCCGGTGTTTATGGTTATTTATTTTATTTTATTTTTTTTTTTCTTGAATTATGAAATGGCGAATTTGTTACCTGAGAGAGAAACGAAAACCTGTAGCAGTGATTAATGGCCCGGTCGCTGTCGCGGACCGTTCGAAAAACCCCGGTTCTCTTGGGCTGTGTACTCTCCCCGGGACTCCGAATATTGATGCCTAATCGGGGGGGCCGTTGCCTCATCCTCGGCTCATTCATCATCCCCTATTGCAATCCATGCGCTCCAGATAAAAATCTGTGATTTTCCGAACGGGGCCGGGGGCTCCCCGCCGCCTTCTCTTCCGGTCGCGGCTCCCCGGGGTGGGGGGGGGGGCGCGTTTCTGCGGCGGGCTCTGCGTGACGCGCGGGGGCAGAACCTCGGAGAAAATGTCTTCATCGGTGACCCGAGAGGGGGAGGAAAGCGAGCGGCACGGTGCCCGGTTTCGGAACGTGATTATAGACTTTGAGGAGGAGGAAGATTGGTCGAATTGTACGATGGCGAGTACAAGAAACCCAACTGACATAATAATCTGGTACTGTTCAATCAATTTTTATCTGATATTTTTAAATATAAATTAGGCGGAAAAACGTGACGGACCAAAGAGGGTACTCGGGTCGGAGGTATACGGTCTGCTGTTGGGTGTAATAACAAAGGCACGAAGAAGAAAAATGTTTAATGGGACGGTCGCATGGGAGGGTTGATCGTGTGTGGATTATTCACAGAACAGTTCTTATCCACGAAAATGTTTTTTTTTTTTTTCTCTCTCTCTCCCTGCGACTCCATCAGATAAAACGCTTCGTTTTTGAACTGTTAGGTGGTCCCGTGCGTGGAATCGTTTACGACCAATCTTTTGGGCATTCCCACTCTTCCATCGCTTTCGTTGCCTCCCGCCCTCCGGACTTTTCCGGCAGCGGGGCCCGTTCAAAAAAAATGGCATCCGTAAGCGGGGGATAAGGGAACGTGTCAGCAGACGGAGGCGCCCGCCGATCTGGGCGGGGGGAAGTGTTTATCTCACCGGCGAACGGGCGGAAAAAAAAAAAAAGTTGTCGTCGCAAAAATGATGAAAAATACCCGGGTTCGGCACCCCCTCCGCCTTTTTTTTCCTTAAAAAAAAAAATAATAAATAAACCCCCATTTTGAATGACGCCGAAAAAGTTTTAGCGGAAGAAAAAAAAATTGTTTTACTCTTCCGACGAGAGGGGCAAAAAAAAAAAAAAAAAAGTTCTGATTTGATGTGAAAAAAAAAGACGTTAATGGAACGGTGATATCCGACTGACGTGGCAGCAGAATCGAATTAATATTTCCTTCGCTTCACCAACCCCTCCGACTGCACGATATTAATTAACCGACAAGAATAAATCGAGATGGCTTCTTGATAATCCTGGAAATCAATTTTTTTTTTCCCCCTCCCCCGTTCGCGGCGTTCGTGAAAGGAACCTAGTGGAGAAGCCGACACCCAGAAGTTAGGTCGTGGAAGCAGGATAAAAGGAAGAACCTCGGGTCGATGCATAGATAACAAGGCCTCCGTGTTTCCGACATGATTTATAGTCTTAAGCAGCAATGCATTGCGTGCGTGCGATCTTCGGTCAAATTACGTTGCTCATCATCGCTCAGTCCGCCCCCGAACCGTTCGCAAATGCCGTTTACGGGTACCGGGCCGGAATAAACGAGGAAGCGGAAGCTCCCCGGCGCCGGGAGAGCGCCTCCCGCAGCATTCCTCCTTTAACCGGAGCTTCCTTCTCCTCCGGGTGCCCGATTTCGAGTCTTTCAACGTTGCTTTCGAATCTCCCTCGACGGGGAATAACCTTTTTCATCGCGCAAAAGGAAAACCGTTGCGTTCGTCGGCCGCGAACACCGAAAACCATCCGGAACTCAATCCGAAATCAGCCGTTCGCGCTCCGCAATTTGTTCCAGCGCTGCCAATCCACCGAAGAACCTCCTCATCTGCGACGTCGTTAAAAGGCCGAAATGATTTATGTCCTCTGGCGGAATTTTCCGTCTAATTCGACATGCGCTTTCATCAGATGCCAAAACGCTTTCGGACGAAAGACGCGGATCTGTCACCCGTAAACGAGCGGAGCTCCATCCGGGGTGGCTAAGAGGGTGGAGAACCGGAATCGCCCGGGGCGTTTGTCGCCAAACCCGCAGGAAATTTCTACAAATCGGCAGAAAACGTTAAACGTGTCAGCGACGGGATGCACCCGAGTAGCGGCAGATCCAAAATGCGCAAAATCGAAGCAGGTTGTGCGCCCCCGGAGACACCGGATCCTTTTTTTTTTTTCACGTGCATGCGCCACTATTTTTATAACAATAATTAAACGTTTGAATTTAAAGCGAGCTATAAAAATTTGTAGTTTTATGATGTTTCATCTGTCTGTGGATTACGCTTAAAAGTTAACATTAAATGGGAACCCAAATATTCGTGGGTCTTTATGGCCTTTGAATAACAGCTCACTTCAACCGGCTTCGACGTTTCTTAAGCCAGTTCGCCCAGCATGCTGAATTATAGAAGGAAAAAGGTTTTAAAAATGTTGTTGTAACCGGTATACGCACTTCACTCCAACTGCAATTTTGTAGAGACTGAAACATCACAAATTCTAAACGGAACCAACAAATAATATCACTCACTGTGCTGATATTTAATTCAAATGCAATATGATACGTTTTGCTACTCTATTATCAGTATATATACATACATATATATATATATAACACTAATTATTACTGTGAAATATTTACTAAAATTACAACAAAGAGATTTTTTATAAATTTTAAAATTCACGCAGCATTCTTTCGCATCGTTTTTATGTTATTTGCCATCATCACTTGTTTTGTCGTTGCACATCAGATTATGCTCCCAACGTGAATTGAAAAGTTTGAAGTCGAAAAACCGCAAAGAGATGGCACGAGAAATTCAAAGGCGTTTTTAAGCGAAATCAACGTGGAAAAACGAGAGAAAATGAAATATAAAAGTTTTTACATAATAAAATAGCCGCAAAGGCAGGTAATTAGTCTCTGCCTTTTTATGTTGGAGAAAAAATAACAATGGGAAAAAAAGGATTTTTTTCCTCTAAAAAAATAAAAGATTCTGCAAAGGTCACAAAAGCGGATAACATTATAAAAATCATGATTGATGATGGACGTTTTTATAATGCACATAATAAAATTTTACAGCACAACGCTAAAAATCTTGATTTGAATTTTTCTTTTTTCTTTTTGTTTTTTTTTTTTTGAATTTTTTTGGGGGGGGGGGGAATCACCTATATTGCGACTTGGTGAGTTTACTTGCAGGAAAAAAACCAAACCGAAATATTTGTATAGTTTATGAGGGTCAAGCAACGTAAATAAAACCCGGAAAATTGTTAACGGAGCAAAAATACCGTAAGCGCTGAAATTCATGCAAATTACTGTTGAATTATGAAAATGTGTATTGTGAACGAAAGGGAGGAACATTTTCATGTTGCTGATCTGAATTACCCCATAAAAACCTCTATGCAACAATAATTGCACAAAATTCAGTAAAAAAAAAAAAAAGATTATAATTCATTTAAACACAATTTTTTTTTCTCTTCAATTTATTGAAGTTGTCAGAATTAGATTAAAAGTTATGTAAAAAAATCTTATTTTGTGCAACGTAAAATTATCCAGTAAAAATAACAAAATTTGTAATCGTCAATCAAATTTTATTCGGAATGGATAATTTTGTTTGAGCAGAGTTAAAACAGCAATTCATGTATGTCGTCAATAAGAAAATTATAAATTGAAGGCATCAAATGCAAACGCCATTTTTCTTCAGTGTAAAATCAAATGAAAGCTATTTATGCATGTCCACCAGATGTTTTTCAATGAAAATAAAATAATTTTTTGCCTTCTGTAAATACTGTGTTTTAATGCGGAAAAAAAATTGTATTTTCGTTGTCATTAAATAAAAAAAACAATTTACGTTAATGCAATAAAATAGAACTGGAGGCGTTAGAATCGCATTTTTACTTATTTTATTTATTTTTATTTATCTATGAACATAAACTCATTTTCCGCTTTGATAAAATAAAACATAACATTTTATCCCAACAAAGTTAAGAAATCAATTTTCAAGTGACACACCCGAAAAAAAATTTTTATAACTTTGTACTATGTAGAAAAGTGACAAAGATGGAGAAAAATACTGAAAACATTTGATTATGACAGAATGGTAGCAGGTAATCCGCATGTTGAAAAAAAAGTAGCAACTTAGGGGACAAAAGTTGACACACAAACCAAGACCATTTATTAAAGGAGAACAGTATACATGAAAAAATGATGGATATTTTACGTAAAACATGGAATCCTTCATTAATTGAAAATTGCGGCCTAAATACAAAATTATACATAAAACATTGATTCATTAAGGCGCGTAAATTTTTTTTATGTACTTGTAAGCAGTGCAAAAGAATTTTACGTAAAACAGAAATTTATATAATTTCCTTTCATTGGATTCCTTACTGCAGCCTAAATCTTTGTTACTTTCAGTTAAATATTTTTTTATTTATTTAACTTTATTTATAATATTAATGTGAAATATTATGAGCGATGTGGGAATTTGAAGAAGAAAAAAAAAGAACAATTCTGAATAATTTAAAAATCTTACAATTTAAATTATTAATTTTATTAGGTGAAAAACTCCGTGCATGTAATTAAGATAATATACTACAGGAAAAAAATGAAGTACTAGCGCTTATATACTTGCGTTCGAATATCTAAAAATTATTATTTATTAAATCGACATTATGGTACATTAGAAGGCTATTAATTATTACTCTCTCCCTCAACTTCAGAAGTTAAATTTGTGGTTACCATATTGTTGGGCAATTATAAGTGACCCGTAATGTAATCGTATATAATTATGATAATAGAAGCCGAAATCTAAGGATGATGTCCAAAATTAATCGACTTAAATATGTCAGTTGAGAGTTTTTTTCTGGCTGAAGATCATTCAAGAAGCTTTGACCCAGAACAAAAAAAATGTAAAAATAAATGCACATTTTCTTATTACATGTAAGGAATTTTGCAGATTTAATTTTTTTTTTTTTTTTTTGATATTTTAAAACATCTTTGTATGTATTACCGAATGTTCCAGGTAGAGATATTCGGAATACACATAAAATATTTGTACGTATATGCATGTAACGTATCAGTAGATATGAAAAATTTTTATATGATGCCACAAACTGGTTTCGTTTGCCAACTTGTGTGACAGGAGCTCGGAATGCGTACCTTGCAATGCTCTGAAAAATGCTATTTGTTAATTAGCTTTGTATTGTCGGCAATCCGTATCGGCGTGGCTGACACGGCGAGGAACAAATGTGAAATATTGCGGATTGAGAACTAACACCGCGTGTGGCACTCAACGAAACGACCAACGACAAATGATTTACACGATGCATAAGGTTTTTTCTTATTCAGACACACAAGCAGACACACACACACACACACACACACACACACACACACACATATGCACATACACACCACACAGACAGACAGACGTATTTACTTCGTGATGGAAATCGCCATAAAGAACTCGCATAATATACCGGAATGAATTGCCATATATCTTCCCTTCTCATATATATCAAATATCGCATTAGGAAAAATCCAACGCCATATTTCACAAAGAAAAGTTGACGGGAGAGAGACGTTTAACTCAAAGACAGTCAACATTACCTTGATTCGCGGATATTAAAGTCACAATAATCGCAATTAAATACAAAACCCGTCAAATCATTGTAAATAAGGAGTTGAAATGTTGTGAACTTTGACTAGGGGGAGAAGATGTATTGAACGCTGGCTTCGATCGTCCAGTTGCTTCGTCAAAAGCTGACGTCGCGGGGGAAGGGGAGGGGAATAGGGAAGTTTTTCTCGCGATTTTCAGAGTAATTAACTGATGGAAGTAAATTCAAAACCTGTTTCTTTTTTTTTTTTTTCTTCTATTAGTTTGTATTCTTCCTCCTGTCGCGATTCGAGACGTCTCCTCTTCCGTTATGTCGAGAATGAAAATTTAATCGACTGCCCATGCCGACGGGTCACGACGCGCTCTTAATGCAATCCGACGAATTGACACGGCTCAGGTCGAAAATCGAGTGACAACTTCTTTCCTCTCCCGGTATGGATCGTTTGTTCCGCCTTCTATGTGGGATACCTCGGCCTCACAGAGTGATCAATTCTACTTTGTTGAAATTAATCGAAAGACTAGTTTCCGATGTCTTTCATCTCGCCTCCTTTCATAATGCCCAAGCCATGAAGAATCTCGCGGCGGTACCTTCGGCGCGTGTACCAACTTTTGAGGGAGATGAATCTCACGTTCGAAAATTAAATACCGGTTGTTCGTAAAATTATATAGGTTGCAAAACAAGCTTCGTGCAAAATCCCGTTCTCGAGTCTCTTTTTGCTGTCGACGAACTTTGGAACGTGGAAAAATGGAGCGGAAAGCGAGTCTGACGGATTTTCTCAGTTCTAATTATGTGAAGAATTAAGAATTTAATTAAACGAATGCTTGTCCGAACGTTGGCTGGCCCCTTTTCAGTCTAAGTCTATGAAACATCGCAACTGTTCAAAAATCCAGTTGCCGCGAGGCTTTATATAGGTAACAGAGATTAAGATCAAACCGCTTTTTGGTGTCACATTCTAAATGCATTTCCAGCCCATTTTCTGCATGACAAAGCCTACAGTAGAGTTTTAGTTGTCACTGAGCACTGAATAATTTCAGGTTAGATTACCGTGAATAATTTTCTCTACTGAAACTTTGCGTCGGCTGCTTTTGGAATATTCCACCGAATTCGAGTCCCATTAATCTTTTAATAAATGAAAGTAAGCAGGGGATGCACGGATGTCGTGTCATTTATAAATTAATAAGGACACCGTTCAAACCTCCATTTTAACGTTTATTTATGGACGCAGAAAAAAAAAAATTCCACTAATTTTCACTTTTAAACGCGAAACTTCGTTTCTTTAGTAAATTGTCTCCAAGATATTTTAAACTCTGAACAGTAATTTGAACGGAATACATCGGCATCTGAAGAATAAAAAAATATTAGAACGACAAATAATAGCTTCAAATCATTCATGAGCCGTTGGCCATTGTCACAGTTTTGTTTACGAATAAGAGCAACAGGTCGAAATCAATATGTCGGTTTTACGTAACATCGCTCGTAGTGTAATTAAAAAGAAGTAAAATTTATTTATTTATTATTTTTTTTTCTTGCGTTTCTCGTTTTCCAGTTTTCATTTGTGTTTACTCGCCACGATGGTAGGCCGTGAAAGACGCGTTAAAACATTTATTTCTTCTCATACTAGCAAACCCCAGGGGTCATTCTGATCTTTAATTGTACGTGTAATGGAGTTTTTTTTTTTTTTTTGTGATTTCGATTTTCCGAACGCATTCGTTTAAAACAATTCATTTACCTCAACACAGGAATCTCTCTCATCAATTTTCATTTTCCATTCCACACTCCGTAATCATGTAAAACATAATCATTAGTTTTTGTTTCGTTTCCGTCTGGTTTCTTTTTTCTTTCATTCCTCCATTGCAACTTGCTTTTTTTGACTTATTTGATCACTATTTTGGGAGAAGGCCACACGGATTTCAAGAAACAAATTTTGGGCAAATTAAACTGAAGGTAACTGAAATTCCTTTTCACATTTTAATGCAATTTGCATGTTTTAGCTTTAAAATAATTATTTTCAAATTACTTTTTTTTTTTTTTTTAGAAGAAGCCATTGTTTCCTTTTCTGCTGTTGAAATCTGATAAAGCATCAAATGGCAACCAAGAAATAAAATAATAGGTAGTGTGGAGAAATAATAATAAAAATTAATTTAGAGATTAATTTTTAATTAACAACTTAAAATGAAAAGAGGGAGGGAAAGGGGGAGGAATTAAAGCAGCTTAATCATATAAAAATCATAAATTATAAAAAGAAAAGGTTGTGAAGATGTATTATATCTAAGTGAAGGTCTATATCTAGTAAAAGTTGATTCTTCATGAATAATTAATGGGTAGAAAATTTAAAAAATTTTCAAGTATCTCAAATTCTTTTGTTTTCAATATTTTTACAATAAGATTTTTCCCTTTTTTTTTTTATTTTACTTTAAAAATGAAAATAAAAATTATAAGCACGTTTTATATAATTTTTTTTTCCCTTGTTATATGGGTTAGTTGTAATATATGTTAGTTTGAGATCAATTTCTGAATCAGCATTTGTTTTTAATGGAAAAGGATAATGGGTTTTTTTTTTTTTGCAATTGACAATATAAGAAATTACCAATCATTTAAAGGACAGATTATATCAAGTTGATATGAATGTTGCAAAGGTTTCTGAAAGTGGAAGGATAAGGATCCTCAATGCTATTTGAAGCCTTTTACTTTATTTATTTATTTATTTTTTAAATGAATTCTCGCGGTACTGCATTACACGGTATTTTCATTTTTTTTTTTTTTTTAATGTTTTTGGCTTATTTATTATTCTGACAGCCTTTTTAGGAAAAGGGAAAATAATTGTGCTCAGAGATCCACAGAGCTTAACGTTATTATTAATGAGGTTTGATGATATTTGAGTAAATGACAAAGGGGAGCGTTCATCCAGGAGCCCATTTAACCGGTTCGCATGGCTTTGGAGCCACCACGTGCCTGATTTTGGATGGAGACCGGAAAGTTGAAGGCAAACGGTCGGCCTTAAGGTACGGACCCGCGTTCGCCCGGAAAAGCAAAAAATTATGCCAGAAATGGTTCTCACGGGCTGCGGGGATTCGGCAGCCGAAAACCATCAGGAAACGCACCAGATGGGAATTAATCCCGAACGTTATTTCCAAGCGCCGGGATGGGGCACCCCCCCGATCAATAGTTACGTAGTTATGTGTGACGTGGATCGCGGAGGCAGCGCTTGATGAAGTCAAAGTTCCCCGCCTTACCTTTACTTAGGTTTGTAACATCCTTGGATGAAGGGGCACCGTCAAATTTCTCCAATTTTTTAATCGAAATAATCGAAGTCATCAATAAAATGGTAAAACTCACTCCGCGAAGCATCTGTATGACTGTGCAAGCCTTAGCATTACGGCAAGAAAGCAATTTCGTCGAGACAAAAGGAAATAAAGTGCATTTGATGGCCACGCATTTACTACATTGGCTAACCCATGTAATTATTCAGGATTCCAATATCCCACAGCTAGGAGCATTTAAGGCCCTTTCGAAATGGGCCGGCGATCCGTGATTATATAACATTAAATTTTTGCCAATTAGGTATGATTTCATCCTGGCACGAGAATCTCACGCTCGCTGGCGTCTTCCCCGGGATGCATCCTCTGTTCGTTTTTACCTGATTAATTACAATTTTGAATGGAGCAGACGTGCGGAATGCCATAAATGAAATGAAATGGTGATTGACTTTTTATGAAACTCGGAATTTTAACATTCGCTAAAGGAAATGGGAAACCTTCCGCGGTTCGGGTCCGGGACGGGATAAAAGCCGGCGGAGACCTACTGAACCAGTATTGTCTACTTCCACGTTGAGACTTAACGGGCAGATTTTTATTGTCGGACGGAGGTCCGGGGAAAGCTTAAGGATCCAAAATGCGAAGAGGCGTGATAGTTCCCCGCATTAGCATGTTAAAAAAAATTTTTCTCTCAGGTCGCACGGGTTGAGGCGAATCCTTCGTCTCCATTATTCAAAATGGGTACCAGTTATAATGACTTCACGGATAAGAAATGAAGTCATTTAAATTCGGGTGCTGTGCAGAGCACGAAGTTCGGTTTCGAAAAGAGTTTTCTTTTCGTCCACGTCTCTTATGGCGATTAACGTTTTCCCAGCAAGCGAGGCTTTCGTTCCTGTCACGTCCGAGGGGTTTTTGTCGCTTTCCTCCCCGCTTGCCGGGAGCCGGTCGGCGCTCCGGGAGCCTTTCCGGGTCGTGCCGCGGTAAATTCAGGAATCGTCGCGCCACGTTCGTGAACGCCGGCAGGCAACGCTCTCCGATGGACCGCAATCTGCGGGTCACCGGCATCGCGCCTTTAACCTTCTCGTTGGGAAACCGTAAAATCCGAGAGGCGGGGGCGGGTCCCCACCCATCCAAAATGTCCGGCGCTGATAAATAGACGGAGCGCGCCTCCGACTGCATTTTTTCGGATCCGAAAGGGGCCCCGGTTTTTCTGTCCTCCGCCGCGGTCTCCCTTGCCGGACGCGAACCCGGCGGCTCCCTCGAGTCCAGCCCGGGAAATTTTGCATGAGATTAACTTTTGTAACGGATAATGTTTTCCGCGTAAACTCCCCGTGAAAAGGAGTGAATGTCAAGTGTCGTCTGCGGTCGCGGTTTTCCGTGCCATCCACCTCGAGAAACGCCGACCGAACGTCCATTCCGGACTCTCCGCGATGTGCGGGGAAACAGAATTAACCTAAACGATCGCAGTGACAAGGAGAGCCAGGATGATAACCGAACAGTGTATAATTTTAATTATGGAAAGTGTTAATTTGAACCGGTTGATTGGGTACCAGTTGATGATTCAATTTCACGAGGCTTCTCAGGTACGGGCCTAATGATAGGGTACCTCTTTCATCCTCCGGTTAGGTTTTTTTTTTTTTTTTTTTTTTTTTCACGTTGTTGTCGGGTACGCACCACGAATGTTGCTCTTCCTCATCGGCCCGGCCACCGTCTCCCGCCATTCTTTCGCTTTCCACACCCGGGCGGGGATAATTCCGATGATTACACGTCAAACGGCGTTTCCTCTCCTCCATGAGAACTTCATACCCGCGGGATTGGCATTTATTAATCGTTTTGCCATTCCGTTGAGTCACTCCCCGCGGATGCTGAATGACACACGCTCACGTTTCCTACGGTCCTATTCCGATGATTTATGTCTTTATTAGCCGCGTTGCGTTGCCGATGAAGCCGCGGCTGGGAAGACTTTCGGGTGGTTTCGTACCTGCAACGTTTTCGATATTTCCGTTCCCGGTATGGCCGATACGATCTTCGGCCAGCTTGCTCGTGGTTCGAGGCGTGGGCTGCCTACGTCGATAATGACTCGAACTTCGGAGCCCGATTTATCGCGGGCCGGATTTGATCGGAAATTACCCCCCCCCCCCACCCCCGCGTCCCCTTCTCTTGGGGTGGATGACGACCAGGTTTGTTTCCTCCCCTTCCGCTGGATTTTGTGCCCTCCCCGGCAAAGGGTTTTAATGGGTTCATCTGCTGCACGAAGACGTAAATCGCGGAGATATCAACGACCTCAACACGCGATTGCTCGTAAATGAAGAGGTCTAATGTCGAGTGCTTTTCGGAAATTAATATGTCGTGATCCGCTTGGGGGGAAATAATTTATTCCTTTCCACGATTCTGGTGGAAGCCCCATCATCATCATCATCATCAACTACAAAAAAAAGGAGGACCACAACGTTTGAGGTTGTCCAAGAGTTCGGTCCGATCGGAGTGACCTGGACTGGGTCCCGCAACAACATAAAGTATCTTAATTACTACCCGCTCGAGTTGAAAATGATGAACGAGCGATTTGCTTTTCTACTGTGGGAACCACGTGAAATGGCATCCGCGGAAGGGAAATGCAAAACAAAGCCTTTTCGGGCATGCCCGGAAACTTTGTTCGGACAGAAATATTAAATTATTTTTGCGGTGCAAGCACTGGATGCAAATGCATTACGTCGCGAACCAAGAGTTATGCAAACTCCTATCTGAATGACCGAATAAATCGCCATTATAAAATATCCACATTTACGGTCGTGTAATAGCCCATTGTAAAATGTTACCGGCATTGAAACGTACCAAATATAATAATTACGTATTTGCAGGTAATATCGTTCGGGCCGTACCATTACCATCGGCACTGCAGTCTCTTACTTCAAAATACACGGATTCGAGAGGTGAGGATAAATAAGATTTACCTAACAATTTACACTAGCGGATGCGAAATCCGTGTAAAATATGAATTTGTCACTTTAATTATTTAAACCGGCCTCGTTTTATATCTGCATGTCGAGATGCAAAACGTCAAAAGTAAAATTTTCACACGAGAAAAAAAAAAAAAAATTTCTTTTTTAATCTACAGCATTTCCCTGTTGAAGATTTTGAATCTCCAGATAATTGAAGCATCCTTTCACTCGCAGCGCGGCATATTATCTGTCGGCGATCGTATCTGCTCCTTGCGTTCCACGGTTAATTTTTCAGCCGTTGCCGTTCCGTATGGAGCATGCAGTTCGGCTTCGGTTGCTTAACGAAATTTCAAGTTGGTCGCCTGCCGGCGTCCATCGAAACGTGGACGAAGGGGAAACTTTTCCTTAGTTCCGATCGGGACGACTTCGGGGTTCCTGTTCCCTTTTGGGGGTGGAGTCGTGAACCACCCTCGCCCCGCCATCGCACTACCCGGGCCAATTTGGACCGGGCCCCGGGTCCTTTTCCAAGGGACCCTTCCCCCGCGAGATCGCGTCGCCGTGTCAGGCGGCTCTCGTCGGAAACGGATCCGCAAAACCCGTGATCGGGACCAATCATCGGACGTCAACGATCGGGCCCATGCGCCGGATGGCGGCTCGATTCCGTCCGCAATATCAATAATAACTTAATATTATCCATCGACGTGTTTAACATATCGTTAGATGGTGTCGAAAATTAGTTTGTACTTCATGGTTGGTTATAAATGAGAGATGAGAACTGTTTCTTTGGTCGTCTATTTAGTCAATTTATGTAAATTAAATGGAGTCTAGTTACCGACGGAAGTTTATGAATCGGTGCCGGTCGCTTTCGGTCCCGTCCGGTGCTCCTTCGGTACGAAATTAGCATTTGTCCGTGTCTCGGAAACCGCCGGTTGAAAAATGAACGGGCCGAAGTGGTGGCCGTGCGGCGAGGCCGCGAACGGGACTTGCGGATGTCGCGCAGCGCCGGGCGGAACGCGATTTTCCCCCGGGAAACGCCGCTTCCGGGCTCCGGCGCGGCGTTCGCTCCGGCGAGTGGAGAGGAACGAAAAGCGGCAAATACCCGCGGCAATCGTCTTGGGCTGCAGTTGCGCAACGCGCCGGGCAGTACCACTCTGAGTTGTTGAAAGTCGTTCTCTCTCTCTCTCTCTCTCTCTCTCCTATCGTCGGCATTCGCAAAATCCGGTCACGGCCCAAGAGCCGAGGAATGGTGAAGCGAAAGGAGTGTGACAGCGAAAATTCAATCCCGGCTGCGAGGGTCTCCGCGTTGCGCAAAGTCGAAAGGGAAACAATGGTGCGAAAGAGAAGAACACGCGAAATTTGTACGTGACGCCCCGTGGGTAGATCGCCGCGGATGACGGCAGTGAACGCGACTCGACCTACAGAAACCTTTTTCAGGACCGTTTCATGTTGGAGGTTCGGGGCATCGCAAGCTAGGCGGCACCCCGGGTCGCGACAATGAAAAGAGCAGTGGCAAGAAGTGGGTTTTGGAATTGTTAAACATGCCGGGGCGTCTTCTGCCACGGGGACCCTCTCTCGACCGAGGTTTTTTGCAACGTATACAAAACAACACTGTCATTAAAGTGTTTCCATTCGTTTACATTCGCGGTCCGGCGAGACAATGGAGTTCTCTGTTCTCCAGGAGTGAATTTTTTGACGTTGCCAAATTCGCGAATTGACTCGGAAAGTGGAACGTTCGTCGAGCAAAGACCTTCGTCGACAATGAAAGACTCCCGACCCGGGGTGACGGCCGCCGGTTGCGAGTGGAAAATCCGAGCTTGGAACGTCGGAGGCTCACCCGAGATCGTCGGATATTGGACGCTGCAGTTTCGCGCGCCGGTTATGAAGTCAGCGAGGATTATCCGATGGCCGGGGATCGTTATATCCGAAGCGCTGAGAATGAAAATGGGCCGTCTTCGTCATTCAAATAACCTCGAGGGGTGCACCAGAGTGGGACCAAAATTTGCGAAGGGATCTGGTGCCACGATGAATTTGCATCCGGCCCTTGCAAAAGTGCAGACGAATTCTTCGCCCTTCGCGGTTCCCATTACGTAATTAGGACTCGCGTCCAAGAAACAATAGACCGAGGACGGATAAAAAGGATTATCCATGGATTTATTTAACTAAATTAATCTAAGTCACGGTGAAGTGGCAGCAACCAAATCATCGCACCAAAATGAGTAATTATCATTTGTTAACGTCGGAAATTTCGTTATTTTTTTTTTTTTCCCGTAATTTTTTCTCATTTTCCGCGCAACCGGAAAATGTCAATTTCATACGGTCGTGAAATCATACATCTTCTTCTGTCTCCTCCGTCTTTCACTCGGTGGCACGCCTTCCCATTAGCGAAATGGATGAGGCTGTTCGAGATGGGAAATTTTATTTTTCCGGGAGGTGTCATCCACCCGACATTTAAAAAAAAACGAGAATCACCGCAAAATCGATTCGTTTCCTGTGCAGGTCGGCCGTAACCTCATTTGGCGTGGCACGTTGCCCGAGATGCGTCGAATTGTCGCCGAAACGCGCGGGGCAAAGTTTCGGTCGGGGTTGCTGACGGTGAAAACTCCGATTTTTCGCGGCGCTGGAGGGCTCCCTCGAAGTCCGCGGATCGGGGCTCGGGCGCAACGCCGGGTCCACGTTTCGGGCGCCTGAGGTGAGAGAAAAGGCTCCGAAGGAAAAGGGGATGCGGCGACAGCCCGAAGCATGAGCCGTGAATCACACGCAGCAGCCACCAATGAAACGACGCCGATTAGTGTCATTTAACGATCTTCCGACGTCTGCGGCCACGACACTCGATACTGAATACGCGGTATAAAAAGCATCTGTTCAGGTATTCGGTCCTTTTTTTTTTCGTTACATAAAGACCTTCTACTAAATTCGATTCTCAAGGTTTTCTTCTGACACGACCCGAAATTACGATACGAAAGATCGATGTCCCTGCCCCACTTTTGCCGGTTACCAGCAGGGATTTTTGACAGTTGGCCCCCTATTAAGGATCCTCTGTAGGCAATTATCTGATACATCCTCTCGATTTATGTAACTTTGATCGAATAACTATCATTTAGTCATTTTCGAGTCTCGATGCCTGCAATGGTGAATTATTAATTCGCCAATGGATAATCCGATTGACGCTCAAATGGAAATCGTTACGGAATGTTCCATGATTAACAAAAAGCATTTCGAAAATTTCAGTTAATTTATTTTTGTCGCCGGATTTTCACAAAAATTCAATCCTCGAACAGAATGAGGTGGCACTCGGCAAAGATTGAATTTTCTGCGCTTTTATTTTTGCCGCGAAAGCAAAGTTTTCGAATTTCTCCAAGTGACACGTCCAAAAAAGTGCCAAAAGAAGAAAAAAATATCAATTTGGTGGCTTTAACGAGAGTAAAAGTTTTAAAAAGAAAAATCAAAATGGAAAATTGTGGGAAGAAAATTATTTATTTCGAACTCTTTTACAAGTATTTTTTTTTCCCCAAATCGGTTTTCAGGTACAGTGATTTGGGTTGTTTTAATCCTTCACCGTTTTCCACGCCGTCGGATCGAAGCCCCGCACTAACCTAGACCGGATCGCGGATTTTATGCAAAACGCTATTTCGATCCCAGTGCGACCGCAGCCATTCCCCCCCCCCCCGTTTCTATCGCGTTGCCACTCCGTCGTCTGGTTCCACTGTGAAATTTTCCCTGCCGTTCGGTGACACGCTCCATTTGTGAAAATGTCGTCCGCTCGGTTTGACACCCGTTTTTTTTTTCGTTGAAAAAGGTTAATTTTTATCTTGGACCTTTCCGTGTGGAGCCGTCATCCATCAGCGGATTAACGCAGTTCTCTTGATGAAAACTGAATGATTGCATATCCGCCGCCATTTTAAGCAGTGCTGCCACCAAGGCGTCTCCTCGCCGAACACTCTCATCCGACATAATTCCCACCCATCCGGGAAGACCGTAAAACCCAACATGCGACCATAAACTTAATAAGAGCCACCAGATAGCTGCAGATAATTCGAAATTAATAAAAATTTAATTTATAACCTATAAATTACAATGTTTAATATATTAACTATATATCGATGGCTTCTAAATTTCATTTTCGAGATTTTTATGCCCGTCACCTCTGCATCGGATGAAAATTAATTAAATACAGCAAATATATCTGTTTTCTGCTGAATTGCAAGTTATCTGTGTGCATATGTAGTCGGTGACTTGGTCGCTCCTTCATCGTGCTTCGTAGATAATGCCAAAACCGCGGCGAGTCGGCTTGTAATTTATAACTTAGCCGAGTTTTTCGACGTAGGATAAACTGTCGTGTGCCCGTTTCCTTTTCCCTGTTGTCCTAACGTCGGACTTAAATGTACGATTTCGATGACGCTTTCTCGTCTCGCGGATAAAATTTGTGAACCATGACAATTTGGACCCGCCGCAGCAACCCCGTGCAGGAGGATGGCGGTAGAGAACTGATAAATTTAAAGGTGTGTGTAAAATTTGGTAACAATAGGAGGCCTAGACAATTTTCATCTTTTTATGTCTGCTGCCATTAATGCGTTATTAACTAAGGTGTGAACACCTTCCGGTTTTCCATTAAAAGTCATGTACGATCCCGGTTCCAATTTAACGTCTTCATCGTGTGCGATGTTATAAATTACCGAGACGGTTAAAATATTGTTCTCTACACTCCGAAACTATTATCTGACCGTAAAACGCGACGACCGTTGGTGCTGCCATGCTGATAGTTCACCACCTGACCACTCAAGTATGACAAAGCATCGTAATCGAGGTAGATGAAGAAAGTGGAACGACGAGGGTTTATACAATTTTGAATAGATAAATATATTTTTCAAGAAAGAAGAACCCAGATTGGTTATGTTGAAAACAATAAATAACGAGCGGGATGGTTGCACATAAATAAAATATCTGTGATTTGGGATCCTGGGAAAAACGTCGGCCGTCCTCATCACCGGAGTAGCCGGGACGACGCTGGGAAAAAATATTACTTATATGAGTTAATATCTAGATAAAAATGTCTTAATACCTGTTACAAAATGAGCAGTATGCACAGCCTGTGAATCGTCTATAGATTTAATAATAATTTATCCGTATTCCAATTTGAATTCCCGATATGTATAACAATTAATTATCTGCATGTCCACCTGTGGATAAACGCATTGGTTTAATAACGTGATTCGCCTTGAATGAGAAATTGTATTTGTTAAAGCAGTTTTATTGTTTTAAATTTTTCTCACGCCCTGACGTATTTAGATAATTTAGATGTCGGAAGCGTTTTACAATGACTCCGGTCATTTTTCTTAAATGCATTTTCCAAACGCTGCGGTGCAACTGCGGGGGACCAAATCATCTTTTGCTGAAGAGAAAAATTTGTATTTTAGTTGAGCCGACAGCGAAACTCGAATTCCAAAATGCACCGAGGACGGGGTTAGGTTATCCATTTGTGATAAAACGGGTAAGGGATTCCCTCGCAGAACGCGGAATTATGGGATTTTGACGTCACCGATTAAGGTGGCGCCCTCCACCTGTTTCGAAAACGGTCACGTTCGGCGTTGGGCACGTTAGCCGGGATCGAAGCGAGATGCGAGAGCATCCTCGTCGGTCGACGGGAATGCCGTCCCGGCGTGAGACATTCAATCGCCGGTCGTAGGCGAACCGGAAAAATGGAAATATTCCACATTGGTTTCCAGACCCGTTGAGCAACAAATCCAAAACGGAAGTCACCACGTGAGACCGGAGCATTACGAACGCGGGAGGTGGCGGCGACGCTCGAAGTTGGTGCCGCCAACCTCGACTTTTACATGGAACATTTTCGGTTGCGGAAAAACGGATCGCTTTCTCGAAAACCGCTGCGGGGCGCGGGCCCGGAAAGGACGCCGAAAAAAAATGTGGAAGCGGAAAAGGAACAACGGCTCTTGATCATTCGCCACAGCGACAGGTCCGGTGGAAACGCCGTTCCTCTTCCCAAAAAAATTAATGCAGCATAAAGAAGGCGGTGAAAAGAGACAACAAAAAGAGAAGGAGGAATTTATAAAGCAAGACGGGAACACAAAAAAAAAAAACAAAAAATATTCAAAATTCCTTTCCACAGAGCAAAGGAGAGCAAAAGAGACGGAGCACTGGGCCCGCAGGGTCAATGGTGTCAGTCCAGATCGTTAGTTTTGCGTTAATAATTTATGGCTACAGAACGCCGATAGATAGAGCCATTATCATTCCAAGACAATCTACCAACTTTACAAAAAAACAAAAACCATTTTCCTTTTGTTTTTTTTTTTTTTTTGCCAAACAAAAAAGCATCACAGTTAAATCTACCTTTCCGGTTGATAAACCGCCAGGGAATGGGATTTAACAGTGAAACTTTTTCCGTGAATAAAAAAGGAATTTATGTTGCATAATAAGTTCTCCGTTCGCTCGAGCAAAATCAAGGGGGGATGAAGGATTTAATTATGATAATGATGATGTTATGATTAATCCGCCGCGTTACCAGTCATCATCGTCATCACCAATAAATTGGAAATCATTGTAAAATGACCTTAATCACGTATTTCGGCAGTTCCTGATTAGGTATTTAACATTTCCCCTCCCCCGTTTCGAATCGTTCTGCGACAGATTACCATCCGTGATTTTTGTTCCTCTCTCTCTCTCTCTCTCTCTCTCTTTCTCCCGTCGATATGCGATCGCGTCCTCTCTTTCCTTTGCTCCCCGTAAGGTGCTGCTCACTTCGCCGCGATGGACGTCGCGGGGTTTCCGCTCGGGATTCCCTCAACGGTCTCTCGGCCTGTTGCTCCGCCAAGACGTAGAATAACAAGAAAACCCGTTTCCTGTCATGGCGGGAATTGGTTCCCTCAAGTTCGACCTGCGGCAACCCTCATTAAGAAATTCTTCGAGCCCCGTTCTCACCTGTCATCGGTACCTGCCAGGTTTCAAAGCTCCCGCACTTATTATCCTATTTTTTTTTTTTTTTTTTTGTTGTTCTGGTCCAAAATCCGAAAGATCCCGGTTAATTATGGGCAACCCATCTTAGGCACCTGACGAGGTAGATTTTTACCGCCGATTTCAACCCCCGAGAATGCCAAATCGAGAGAGCAAAAAAAAAAAAAAAAAAGGAAACGTGACGCGGGGGAAAAAACTGCTGGAAACCTTCCTTGCAGCTTTCGGTGGCGAAACCAAGACTCAAAGGGTTGCATTTCAGGTGTCTGACGAGGGCCCCTTTCGGTTGACGGGGAACGAAATGCCGGAAGGCGTGACGGCGAGGCAACAGCGCGCCTTGCGTGTCATTTGGCATGAGATGCCCCACGCGGGCCGCCCTGCTGGCATCGATATACCCGTCGGAATTTCGCCTTTTGACGCGTCGGACGATCGAGGCTGAAGATTTATGCGGCTTTGAAAATTTGACAAAGGAAACAGTTCGCGTGCAATCGCCGTGCATGTGGAAACGTCGTAAACGGTGTGACTTATGCCTCGGATGCAACGTCGATTTCCAGTGAGTTGGCCGCCCTGATCTCCCGGGAGACTTGGTATTGGCCCAACTCCTTTCCGACGTCCGCACCGACGGTAAGGGACCCTTTCATCGTATATTTTTTTACGGATAAATAATATTTTTTATTTTTTACCTTACCATATAAATAATTTTCAAATTTACAAAATTACAACCTCGTTTCGTCTGAAATTGTATACTTAAGTAGCGGGTTTTTAATAAATATCGGGATTTATGTTTTTATGTGTTCCACGCTTGGAAAAAAATATATTTTATACGATGGGCTCCATTTTGCAGCCTTCGCGGTTGCTCTCTGCATCCTCAACCTAGGTTACGTGGAGATTTTTCACGGAATTTCAGCATCATATCCCCCGTTTGAAATGGCACCATCGTGGTTTAGGTTCTCAAGATAACCATCTCGTACCCCAGGAGGTTCCATCATGCTGCCAAGAAAAATGTCCATTTGGGACTGCCTAAACATGGCCCGTCTGGTTCCACGGATGGGATTAATTAGGGCGTTCTTTTGGTCTGCAGACAAAAATATTAAATTTAATATTTATGCCGGCCATAAAATTATAGTGAATTTAATTTTTCGCCTTCATTCGGCGTGGCCATTATCTATCAATCACCATAAACGTGAAATAATTCTTACATTAACAGCAGGAACATATTTAAATTTGAAATTTGATAGGTTCTCGTTAGGTTGAGGTGGTGGTCCTCAACCTTTTTTGGTGCCAAGTTATGCGATAGATAATTTTTCCTGGAGGGGGGCTCGTCGGATTGTTTGTGTGATTGAGTAATTACGAATTCGGACGCTTGAAAATGGGAAAAAACGCCCCGGCTCCTCAGGTAGGTACCTGGAGGCACGGTATAATGGTGGGCACCTCCGGAGTGTGACTGTCGCGAGTGAAATTTGCACGGCCGAAGAAACGATCCTTTGAATTCGCACGATTCTGCATCCGGATTCCGGTTAGAGGAGCTTTTCCTGCCGGGAACGGGAGGCGACAGCGGTTCCTTGATTGCCCGCAGCACTCGCCTAACCATCCCCAAAGCGTGATCCTTCAAACGATTACTATTCGGAACGTTGTCCTCATCAGCAAGAACAAGAATTCAGGGAGATCCAAGGGGGTCTTCGGCGACGGAAAGATGAATCGATTCAACTTGTAATTTATGAATTGTTGAAGATGTTTTTGACAGATTCCACATTTGTTTTACGACCATTTCTACATTTAAATTATTTCCATATTAATATTTTATTTCCATAAGTCTATATAACGTATATCTGCGTATGGGGTGTCCGGAAAACGTGGCCGGTCGTTTCCCGGAGAAAGAATCAAGTCGATTTTTGACATCTTCATGACCCGAAGAAAGAAATTATTTTTCATTCTCATCTCTTTCCCCTCCCTCCCTCCGTTTATCTGATTTGGTTTGCTCCTCGGAAATTTATTAAGGTTCGAAAAGGTATGTCGCAGGTACGCGATCGCCCGAACGACGAGGCTTGGGTCGCAAACTTGACGAACGTCTCAATCGAGCCGGCAATGCCGGTCGTCCATTTTGGGCTCCCCCGGAACCCCGACGAAATATCGGAAAGGCGTCACGTTTGGCAACGCCGAACGAAAGCAAGACCGAACCTCTTTTATTCCGGAAAGTATACAAAGCACGTACGGCCCGAATGCCACCAATATATCTTCCAGCACGGAGGTCCAACCGATGCCACCATCCGAGAGTCCCGCATATCTGATAGAAGGGACGGTGAAAAAAAAAAAACCGGAAGTTGCAAGCGGAGAAACGGATAAATCATTCCTTGAGCGGGTGGAAATTGAGTTCTCTTTGCCCCGGGACAATCGAAGATTCACCCGCAGAAGCTTCTTTTGACGGGAAGAATTTATCCGGAAGTCATTTGCCGAAACAATTTCGACAGTGTACATTTCCGCAGATAAACATTTTCGCACCGGGTCAACGCGTTTTTAGTCCGTCCGTCATTCCAGGCCGAACTTCCGTTTATCTTCTGCCGATAATTTTTTTCAATCCGCCACTTTTACAACCGGCGCAAAAATGGTGAATGAAACCGGAAATTGACAGCATCCGCAGATAAATCAATCGGTCTGAATTTTAGAATAAAATGATTAATTCGAGTGTAAAAGTTTGATGTGACATTTTGGAGCATTCAATTTATCCGCCATTTTCCTCCCTCCAGCGCGAGATATATCACATTTGCTGCACTTGTCGAGTGGTGCGGCATTTCCGGCGGCAGCACATGCCGGGACGTGGCACCGGAATCCTGAAAATTGTTCGCAACTTTCACCCCGGTGAGATGCGGGGAAATGAAAAATTATTTGCGCGAGGCTTCGTCCGCGTGTTTTATTTACGATCCGAATCGAAACGCTTAACGAGTTAAAAAGGAAAAAAAAAGAAAAAAGAAAAAAAAGAATTTATCCCGTCGTGGAAGCAGACCCGGAGGTCAGCACCGCAGAGACGGGGCAGGCAATCTCGAAAAGTCCCCGAACCCGTCGGGACGCTTCTCGGATCCGCCATCAAAAGCGAAGCTATTTTATTGCCTCCCATCCGAGGGACCCCACAGCGCGTTGGAACTGCCGTCTCGAACGATTCAAGGTCATCCGAAATGTCGCCTACTCGAATATCCACATACCGATCTCGCGGGGACGCCTCCCGATGAAATATTCGAGACTCGAAACTTTCGATCAATCGACTCGAAAGTTTCGATTCTCGTTTCGCAGCGGAGCCATTCTTCCTTCGTTCGGAAACCAATTAAAAAAGCGAAAAATAATAATAAATAAAAAAAAAAAAATTTTTTTTTTTTTTTTAATTTTTTAAATACCTCCATTTTCTCGAAGAAATATTATGATTAATTACGCTATTCGTACAGATTATAATGGCCTAATTCGTGTAAATAAATTCGTTTTGGGGCGTTAAAACGAATTTGTATTTCATTGTCTATTTTGTTTAAACAAGCCGATATATTCAGGTTTCGGGGGGGTTACATTCCGTTATTAACGACGGAGAATTTCGAAACCTTTAAGTGCCGCGCCTTAAAATCAACATAACCTAACCCGGGGTTGTTTTAAAGGTGTTTCGTAATATCCTCCTCTTTACATGTAATCTCACTTTGGACAATATAAATGCGGTTAACTACCTGCTATAATCAGAGAATCATTTGCTTTGCCTCTCGCTCTACGGTTGACGGTGTAAACTAATAGTGAATTATGGTAGATTCGGCGTTTTGTCCGATCTCCTACCGCGTACGTTACCGGCTGTTTTCCGCTTGGAGGTGTGGCGCCATTACCGAATAATCCTCCTTGGATAAAACTGTGTATTCCCCTGCGTCACGAAACGCGAATTTGTTCACATTCAAGGCTCGTCCTTGTTCAAACCTTACCTCCATTACTTAATAGTCAAGCGTTTGGTAGCCAAATAGCGGGCCCCGGTTGCTGTTCTTGCTCTCGGAGCAAGATATATTGCTATTCATGTTATCTGCTTTCCTTCTCTGAAACCGGTTCCGTGAAGGTCTCCTGCCTTCGCGACAAACGACTTACATCCGCGAACTCGTTAATTCATCCGGTTCGGGACCATTCTCTTAATCGATCGATATTAATTTTCGACTCCGGGCAAGATTCAGCAGCGACCGAGGAACCGAGCCGTCGGTTCCTCGGGAGCAGCCGGAGGTTTCCCTCTCGGAGGATCTTTAGAGGTTTTTTTCTCCGCCCGAGGCGAAGGTTCGATCAGAGACCGATCTCGCAAGTGAAATTACCCGTCGATGGCGCTTCGCTTAGATAAAATCGCGTTCGGTGAAAAAGTACAAACGGCATCCATTGCGCGCGCGGTTCCGATCTGCTTCGGCGGACCGCTCTTGCGCCGCGGATCGGATGGAACCGACGCGGAGTCGGATAAACGAGCCGAAATCCCATTCGTTACCGGATAATCGCGGAAAGGGGAGCACACCCGGGCGGGGTGCCGGAAACGGCCGCGAATCGTGCAGTTCTCAGGGAGACGGCCTCACGCGAGTCGGATGTCCATCTCCGCGGATAAATTACCTGACGGGAAATGTATTAACGAGTTCCTCTTTGAGCGTAACACAATGGGGCGATCGTGTCATTAGACGATGAGGAGGGGAGACGAAAGGAGACCGAATCGGAACAAACAAAAAAAAAAAAAAGCTCGAACGTGGAATTGAATCGGCGAATTATCCTTCGTTTTGGGTTAATTCGCGTCGGTGCATTTGAAAATAAAATAACGTGATGGGCGAATATTTTTTTCCCTTCTTTTCTATCTGCCACAAATCGATTATCCGTCCATCGGTAAAATTACAATACGCGTTTTGTTCGGGTTCCCACAAATGGGGGCAGATAAATTAAAAAACGTGTGAGTTGGGTTTAAAGAAAACTGCCGCACTGAATTATCCACATGAATTCGAAGGTGTCCGAGAGCAGAAAGCGGCAAAGCCGTCGCTGTCCTTAACTAATTATTTATACAATATTGTCTTTGCAGCCGAAAAAATAGAAAAGAACTTTTTTTTCACATAAAAGGAAAAAAACGTATTTTTCCGATAGCGGATAAAGCAATCAGCGGGTGAAATAACGAATGGCAAAAGCTATCCGTGCCAAGGAGCTCTGCTTTATCTGACAAAAAAAAAATTGCCGAAACCCCCAGATTATTCAAGAGCGACGAGCGTTCAAAAAATGAAAATTATCTGCCTGAATAAAATTGATCCCGTCATTTACGATCAAATGTCATGATGCGCCCGTTGCTATTTTCCCATTTTTTCCTTTATTCACGGTTAGGTAGCAGATAATCGAGAGCGTACCGCGGCGTAGCAGGCAAAATCATGCGGCGAAAAAAATTTATCTGCCTGAGTTGCGGGTTAAACGATGGGGTTCGCGAAACCCGGTGCGGAAAGTCGGAGATTCGAGTGACTCGGCCCCGCATCTTCCGGCGGAAGCGGAAAAAGAGCGATGCGACGCCGGACTGGCGCCACGGAGCGGGAAATTCGAAAAGATTGGTGGTGGTTGGCGGAAATTTAAAAAAAAAAAAAAAATATCAAGAGTGCTTCGGATTGGCGTGGACGCAGAGATTAATGAAGGGTACAAATTCCGAGATATGCCGCTGGCGTTGCCAACGTTTGGAAATTTAAGAGACTCGCGGAGGCTTTGCTGCTGCGGCGGACTCCGTCTCGGGGGAATCCTTCGCCGTCCCCGGGTTCGTCATTTTCCCACCT
>JAOWBB010012922.1:0-60755 GCA_028565995.1 Ricinus marginatus
ATTTAATTCAAAAGAGAAGTTTCTTGAAACGGGAGACAGAATGGTTTGCAATACGGAGAAAGAAAAGCCCAGGAGTTGATAATTTATTTAAAAAAAAAAAAAAAAAAAAAAAAAAAAATGTAATTATATTTTCGTTTTGCAGAGTTGCTTAAATAATTTTTGTAAGAACAAAAAAGGAAAAAACAAAAAAAAACTCGGTCGTCGTCCATGCCGTCCCATCACCAATACCGATGGTTAAACGGACATGAATGATTTTCATTAACTGTCAAAATTTTTCTATGTAGGAGAATACATTATTCCGATTTAATGTGTTTAATTCTTATTGATTAAAATAAATCTTTTCACAAAAAGGAGAGTGGTTTCGTTTTTGTTTTTGTTTTTTTTTTTTTTTAATTTTTTTTATTTTATATTTTGTTTATTTTTTTTCAAGCCAGAAATCGATTTTTTTCTAAACAGGAAAAAGGTGGAATGCTTCGAGAGCACGAGTCGATTCACGCATCTCCTGTGTATGATTTTGAATAGATGATTGTTGAAAAGAAGAATTCGAATTACTCTCGTGTACATTTCAAGGAAAATTTAAAATTAATTTATCTGATGTGAGTTGTTGCAGGGACTTCCAGCAGGAGTTTGGGGCAGAGCACGTTAATGATGTATCAGCACGCCAATTAATTCGCCGCGAACAGGTATTAAAAAAAAAAAGCGAGCAACGGGAACGTTAAAATAAATCTAATCTCAAAAAAGTGTTTTTGACCATGTAACTCTTTTGACATTCGTTTAATGATTTATAATTGTTCCTCCTTCATGTTAAATTAAAAAAGTACGAAATCGATTTTGATTTTCACATTTTCGAAATATAAAATTTAGTATTAAAAAAAAAAAAAAAAAAAAAAAAGTATGTACTGTCATCTGTGTGAAACTGCAAGTGCTTACAAATGCGATTCTTGAACAATTCAAGGTTAGTTCAACCGCCGCTCATATTAACGGAGACTACGATTCATGCGGGTTTATCAGTTTTTCATACCTTATCAGAGACCTGAATAAGATGAAATGCGACTTCTCGTTTTCGTTTTATTTCACGGAGATCCTTAAGCCAATCGCTTCGCACGCCAGCAACACCGAAACATTTCGAAAATTATGGTGTAAGAAAATTATTAAATGTCACAAATGATAATTAATTCCATAACAAAAGCCGCAAAAGTGAAGACATTCAATGCAACGACTTTTAATTAAGAGGTACAACAAGAAATTGACGGAAAAAATTTTATTTTTCGAGTTGAAACGAGATTTGAGGCAACGGAAAGAATAATAACGGCCTGTTCGAAAACGCATGGAAGAAATGGAAGATAATCGCGAGATCTCGACTCGAAACTAATTCGTTAAAAATAAAAATAAATCTCGATTTATCGAAATTTGATAACGATTATTCCTAATCTAAATTAGAAAATGATTCGCTTATGTAAAACAAAAAATTCAGATTTATTTCAATTTTATTGAAATATAAGATTATTGAATTCGCTGACGATTATTAAAGGGAAATTCAGCGGTAAATAAGTACAATTTCTAAATTATTGCCACCCGAATTTCTCATCCCATCCATACCTATCTCCAGTATCTTAGAAAGTGGTCTTACATAAAGAAAAGTATGAATTGAAGAAATTATTATTTTTTAAGGCACTTATTTACAAACACGTAAATCCCCGTGTGAAATAAATATGTACAGTTAAACGGTTTAGAGTTTATGGTTAATATATATATATATATATCTAGCGAATGTTACAAAATTAGGTTAATTTATTTTCTCGCGCACATGTTGGCGTTTAATTTTTAATAATGTAGCGAATGTTTAGAGAGCAATAATATTTTCATTTTTAAAATTTACTAATTGGCAATTTCAAGATATACACCTGGGTAACTAGATTAAATCAATTTTTCCAGAACAGATCGTAATACTCCATTGGATTTATGTTTTTAGAAATATCTACGAAAACCCAAATGGCTGTTGACATTTAAGGAAATAGATTACGTAAAAATATTTTGAAATATAACGAATGTAATATACTTATTCTCTTGAATATGGTTAGGTATTGTTTCTCGTTTAAACAGATTTAAAAGTCTAAAAGCGAAATTTTTAAAAATTTATTTTATTAAACAAAAAAGGCTACATTTTTATTAAAAGTTATTGCAATATTTCGTAAAAATTTTATCCTAATTTAATTTCTTTTTTACAATAAAAAATTTAATACAATTCTTGTCAGCATTTTGGGGGGCTCGGCATCGAAATTGATTTGATTCCCTGAGGTAAACGAAAGAAAAGATGCAATATAAAAGTTCAAAACCAGAGTCGGCAATCTGGAGCCCCTCAAGAAATAATATAGAATTAATTCCTAAACACACGGAATGGCCAAAAACCGACAAGATATTGAAAACGGAAGCACGAGAGCACCATAGGGTGACAAATCCATATTGTTTTAATATGGAAAAATTTATTATTTCGCGGCACTGCTTAAAACAGATTGACGACTCCATGTTCAGAAAATCTTTCCTGGATATATATATATACAAATATAAATTTATTAATCAAGGAATTATATCTCTTAAAGTCGCAGTGATTAAAGTTAATAAGTAAAAGTATAAGTTATCTATTCAGTCGCATAAAAAGAAATCAAGTTAATATATTATCACAGAGGATGCAATTCATACAAAAATATCAAAATTAGTACTTTAAATTTTTTCATAATTCTTAAAATTAAATATATCTGTTATCCATTTCTCAATTATTTTTAATGGTAATAAGTTTAAAAAATTAACCACAGCCATTGTATCTGAACTGACTTTCTGAAGAAATTTTACTCTTAATAAAATCTGAGGCCCATTAAGAAAGGTTAACTCCGACCTTTTCTTCATCTTCCAAAATCAGTTTTCGCATTTCATATTGTGAATAACTAGCTGAAATGAAAATTAAATTTGTCTAAAATTATACAGAATAATTATAAATCACAAAAATATATGATTTCAATTTTATAACAAAGGGTTGAGCAAAAGCCCAGAACGGGATATGTCATCAAATGCTGACGAATAATGGAAAAAATCTTAAGCAGAACAAGTTTTCTTTCCTGAATTAATATAAATGTAATTTCTAATTTTTAATTATACTTCAAAACAACATACAGAATGTTCAAAAATTTACCTGACAATGATATACAAACTGTCAAATATTTATTATTACTAAGTGTTGATTATTTATTCTAGTAATATTTTAATTGTTTTGTAATTAATAATAAAATAATTATAATATGTAAATATTACATTATAGAACATTAGTTTTGTTTTTTTATAACAGAAATTTTTTCTTTTATGCTTGAAATTTAGTGCATTAAAATTTTTTTAGTAAATATTCAAATACATTATTTTTAAGACGTTTATAGTAGTTTGTTTCCATACCTTTTCTCTTGTACACATGAAGTATAAATATCAAAAATATAATGATAATCACAAATGATACCAAACCAACTGCCACTAACATCCCTCCTGGAAAATCATAATTCATCTTATCTTTTTCCTTAATATTAATTTGATTTCTTTCTTGAGGAACATCAGCATCCATTGTTTCGGCACTGATGACTGATTTACTTAGTGCATCTAAATATGGAATAGAAAAATATGTTTATTATTTTTATTTTTCACAAAAAAGTTAGCCTTTAAACATTAATTTTTCATCTCACCAAGCTCAAATTTCCAAACTTTGTGAGGATTTAACTCTGCAACATAGCAAAATCTACCATCTTCACTCAGGACAATGTCATGAGGATTAGTAAAATTGTTTGGATTCAAAAACTTCTGTGGAGCATCCTCTTTTTCAATATTATACACAGTCACAACTGCAGGGGATGAAGCACTTGATGCTGATAATGTGTATAAACTTTTATCTGATAAAAAAAATATACAAGTATATTTAAATATGTAAATTATTTAAATAAATATATAATAAATTACTAAATATCAACAATTTTCTTTATTTTCTAATGCACCCACAAAACCAAAAATTTTAATGTTTATATTTTTTTCAACATTAAAACATTGAAAATAAATGTTTTATATTTTCTTTATATATATACACATCCAGTTATATAAGAATGACCATATATTTTAAGATGTAAGTTTAAAAGTAAGATATACTGTCTAATGAAAATATTTTGTATTCCAAAAGTGTTCTTTTTTATGCTCAAATATCAGACTGCAAAAAATATCCTAAAAATATTCAGCAAAAATAATACAAGAGAGGCATATTAATAATATAAAATATGAACGATGAAATATTAATATATAATATAATGAAAATATATCCATTAAAGTTGTAATTACTTATGATACATCTGCATGTATGTTTCTTTTAATTATTTAATTCTTACCTTTCAATAAATAATTAATGCTGTAAATTTGTTTAATATCTTGATATATCTTATAATAGTTGCCAGTGGTTGCATTATACCCTATAGTTCTGTTATGTTCACGATCTGCCACAAAAATTATTTGTTCATCAATTGCTATGGATAGAGCATGAGGAACAAATAAAATATATGGGTCCAAAAAATTAGAAAATGGATCTGAAACAAAATGAAATTTAATTTCCATTCTACACCATATATTTAAACATAATCTTAATTATCATTTACTTTGTTATTTAAAGCACTTACTGTCAAAGCTCCTATTCCAAACTAATAGCTTTTTGCCAAATTTATCATATTTTATAATTCTTGCATTGCAATAACCATCTGATACAAAAAATTCATCAGTGTATTTATTTACTGCTATATCAGTTGGTTTACAGAAATGCTTGTCATCATTTCCAGGTTCAAATGCAGTACCTAAATTTAGAATTAGTTTTAATGGTTGATAATTTTCTGAGGATAGATTTAAAGGTGCAAATTTGAATACTTGATGCAAGGCAACATCAGTAATCCATATATTATTCTGATGGTCCACTGTTAAACCGTGAGGCATATAAAAGCTGCAAAACAATAAAAGTATATTGCAAAAAGTGCAACATTTTATTGCTCACAATATGCTCACTTAATAAATTGTTTCTTCCTTCTTCTGCTTAGTTAAATTCACCTTTGGTTTCCAGTTTTTTTCTTTACAGTCCCATCTACTTCGTTCAAAACTATTACGGTTTCATTTGGAATTGGTGTGTTTCTATGTAAAAAAATATTGTTGGAATCAAACGAATTGTAATCCCATATACGATTGCCCCTGTGAAACACGTAAATATTGCCTTCCGAATCGACGCTGACAGCAGATATTTGGCCAAAGTCTTCAAACGCGGGCCACTTCTTTACCAAATTCCATTTTCTATCTGATTCATTTATTCCCGCGCTGTAAGAAATACTTTGTAACAGCAACATAATCAAAACTTTGCAAAAAATTTTACTGTAACCCATTATAGCTTCATTAAATTCGCCCATGGTTAATTGCCCGAATATTTGTCTAAGCGCTTCCGCATTTTCTCGGAAATATATTTAAGTTCTCCTCTACACCCCAAAAGAGATGTCCATCAGTATCTAATTGTCATTTTGAGGAATTGAGAAGAGCAACCAAAAAAAAATACATTTACGCGTGTCAATAATAAGCCCTGACGTGTGGCGAGGCTTTCGCTGACACGACGACCATGAAAATGACAACCTTGCCGCGTTGCAGGTTGTATTGTTTTCGTTTCGATGCACATCAGCTCAATGCCTTACTCAATGCGAAAGTTACGGCAGAAATATGAACTCCACAAGTGATCTCTCACAGTCACGGGAATATCTCAGTTTTAGAAGTTGTATTCCGTTAAGGAAAATAATTGTCGACTCTTATTCGTCTAAGGTATTGTTCTCAGTTTAAAGCAGAATTAAGGTCAAAAAGGGAGAATTATGTCACGACAATCAGCGACAGATTTTAACTTGTACTTAGTCATTCGATTTCTGTTCGCTGTAAATCTAGTTTGCCAAGTTATGAAAAGACAACAATGGCGGTACACTGTGGCAAGTTATCAGAAAAAGTAGCGATGTGGCTTAGGTGACAGATGGATACTATTTCGCGTTCCAGATCTTTATTGACGAGAAAGCCAAAAACCTCTGCCCATCGCCCATGGTTAAAATGCCATTCGTATAGCATAATTAAATGTAAGATAGATTACAGAAAGTTGCAAATAACAAATATGTTCGTAGATTTAAAACTGACTTTTCATTTTGCTATCATGAAGATTAAAAAAAAAATTAATTTAAATACTCTACAGTAAATGATTGTTTAATAGGGATGGAAAATCTATGATGCAGGGCCCAAATCTGTTACTTCACCATTAGTATGTTTGCCTCCTGTAAGTGGAACAGCTGACATTTACTTCAAGCAGCTAATGTCATTGAGTGCAAAGGGGTATAGAATCATATCAGCAGAGCATCCACCATATTGGAATGTAAGAGAATGGTGTGAAGGATTTAAAAAACTTATGGATCAACTTGGACTGATTAGGGTTCACTTGTTTGGTGCATCATTAGGTAAAAGATCATTTTATTGTATACACCTTTTTTTTTTGGTAAATAATTTTGATGTATGGTTAAAAATTCAGTTCTTATTTCATTAATGACCATAAAATTTGTTACTCTCAGGTGGTTATTTAGCTCAGAAGTTTGCAGAGCATACATTTCATTGCCAGAGAGTTGCTTCTTTAATATTGTGCAATTCCTTTGTTAATACTTCAATATTCAGTTACACTGATTCTGCAGCCTTGTAAGTTAAAAAAAATCTTATTAAACTTCAACTTCAAATTTTAACTCTAAATCAATCTGTATTGTATTTGAGACAAATTTCACACTCATAAAATGACAATTTTCATTATTCCTATAATCGTTTGATGATATTTACACGAAATTGACATATTCCAAGTCAGAATTTAGAAAATTTAGGCGTAAAACAATCATTCCAGATTTTATATGTTGCCTTCGATGATACTTAAAAAAATGGTGATGGGAAATTTTCCACAGAAGCAAATGGACAAGGAAATTATGGATTCTATCGATTTCATGGTGGAAAAGGTAAGAGACTTGCATTTCACTCCCGTTTCTGATCGCTTGCTGTTCGCAATGTGGAAGAAAGAAAAAAAAAGAAACTTCGCTTCGTTTCAGTTGGAAAGCTTGTCGCAGCAGGATTTGGCATCCAGGCTTACCATAAACTGCCTCACGGGCTATGTCGATACGCATAAGATTAACAACATACCTGTCACAGTGACAGACGTGTTCGACGAGTACGCGCTGTCGTCCTCCGTCAGAGAGGAGATGTACAAAAGTTATCCGCATGCAAAACTGGCTCATTTGAAATCAGGAGGGAATTTTCCCTATCTCAGCAGAAGCGACGAAATCAATTTGCATTTGCAGGTTTCCTTTTTTGTTTATTTTATACTGTCATCCATTCGCCTATCACATTCTTCCCCCGTTCCCATAGAAGGTTACAACCCATTTGCTCGGAATGCGCCTTTATTCTGGAACATGGATTGAACTAGATGGAGGAAAAAGAAAATCAGTCGCTTTGCAGTAGAAAATTACCGTTAGAAAAACACAATGTCAGGAGAATGTAATTTTGATTTATATATAAATTTTTTATATAAACACATGTTTATATAAAATTCATATGTATATAAAAAAATCAAAATTGTTCGATGCGCGATTTTTCGCACTTTTTTTTCCTTTTGTTGCTTTTTTAGTTAATTTATCAATTTGCGAATTTTTAGATATCGCATTCCGGATGTGTTTTAACACGCAGATTGTGCATAAAGTGGAGATCCTTTATCTCGGAGATTGAATTACAGTCTGAGAGCAACTTCCCCGTTTATTAATACCCGAAAAAATTTATTACCGATATTTCATGCGAGATTATTCTTAACTAATCTTCTCTCGGCAATTTTCCAGATACACCTGAGGCCGTTCATCGGCACGCCGTTCAGCGCTCTGGATTCCTCATAGGGGCATTGACAGCCTCCGAAACGCCTTGGTCGAGCTTAGCAAGGGATGAAACTGCGAACTCCACAAACTCACCGTTCCAGAATTTCCATCCGCTTTGGTGGGACGACCCCAGCCAAAATTGTATTTTCGTCTCTAACGTGTTTCGAGACAGTCGACGGAGCTTTTTCCTGATATTTTCTCTCTCTCTCTCTCTTTTGTTGAACTCGTTTAAAATTCTAGTCAAAATTTAACGCAAATACCCGCGATTAACAGACAACATTACGATTCTGTTTTCATGAAACCGTAAATTGCAATAAATGAAACGGTTTAACGATAACAATCTCTAATTGCATTTAGTGAAGTCAATTAAACTGCCCAAATCGCATCTGATGACAAATTCTTCGAGTTGCATCTTTTTAAGTTTTCATCTGTAACTGTAATCATTATTCATACATCATTAGCTGTTTGATGTTATTAGCGATAGTCTTAAGCTTCCAATTTCAGAATTTCTATGAATATGTTAAAGGAAAAAGGGACGTCTTCAAGTTTTGAGCAATCAAAAAATAATTTTGAAGGAACTTTATCGAATGATACTTATTCTTTTTTAATATCGTTTCTTGAAAAATGAATCTGAAAGTTGCAAAAATATTAATTTTGAAACGATAAATTGCGTTCGGAATTTGCCATCAGTGATTTTGTTCTATGAAATGAAAGCCGAAAGTAAAATGAAAATTCAAAATGATATTGGTATAGATTTAAGCCAAAGCTTAAAACGTAAATTGTTTAAACTGTTTAAAATGCCGTTCAACTTTTTTCTATGTAAGAGTAACAGAGAATAATATTTTTGTAATACATTTTTATACTTTTTTTTAAAATAAAGTAAATATATCTCTGGTATTTATTAAACTGTTAAAAAAAATTGCTAAATATTTTATATCTAACAATTCGGCACTTGAATTGTTCCGAATTAAAAATATCATTTGCCAAATATTAAAAATATACATCTTTAAATTTTAATATTGTCAATTACGTTCTTTTGTATTTGCGATTGCCCATAAAATATCAATATATTATCAATGCTCTGATGTATTTGATATTGTTTCTAATATTTAAAATCTATTTCTATTTATATGTATATTTCTCTTCTGAGTAAAATAAATTTTTAATATTGTTATGTCGCTTAATTGAAACAATTTAAGTTAAATTTGAAAATAAAATCTTTAATAAAATCTAATTCTCCGCTATGAATCTCCACATTACTTTAATAAAAGAGTTTATACCTATTTGATTGGTAATGAAAGAATTTATTTTTCTACATTACCAATTTAAATAAACGAAATTTGATTTCTTTTCAATTGGATTTTCAAATACTGACGTAAAATCATGATAAAAAAACAAAATCACTTTTTCAGTAATGACAAATGATATTCTAAAAAAAGCCTTTGCAAAACTTTTATTCATTTATTATTTATATTAAAACAATAATTTAATTTCCCAAATTTTTAAATTAATTTTTAAGTTATTAAGAAATGCATTTCGTTATTATATAAGATTTTTTTAAAGCTGAAATACCGCTGTCTCTGAAAACTTTAAAATTCTAAGGTGTGAATGAGTTAAATTCATTTTAGATTGTAGTTTGTCCTAAATTTTTTAATTTCTCGAAATATATGAAAATTATATTGACTAATTTCTCAGAATTAAAATTTGTTAATTTAAATTCCTGAAATGTTTTAAACTTGATTTTCGATATCTTTTATGAAACTGAAAATTAAAACTTCAATATGAAATTAATCAGACTAAGCATCTTGGAAAAACTTAATTTCTAATGTTATTACATGTGTATTTGGTATTTTTGGTGCTACATTTTATTCCAACAAAAATGCAAGTTTTACATAAAACTGAGGAAAACATTTCCTATTTATATATATGTACTGGTTAAATTTGAAAACCAATAAAAGGAAATTAACTAAATAAAAATAATTTTTTAAGTAATAGTTTTATAAATATACAATATTTGCAAGTATAAATTAAATACAATTTAGATATTTACTGATAAACTAGATTAACTTGTAGCCCAAGTCAGTTGTAAGTTTTTTAAATGTTTCATTTAGTAAATCGCCTTTCATTTGATAAAACTTTTAATAACAACGAAATTTTATAATTGTTTTTTGTAAAGGATTTAAAAATGCAGCCATTTTTTTCTAATGGAAATAATTATGACACTATTATGGGTAATATCTATTTATTTTGTCAATCTTTTATAAATATTATACATTTTCTATAATACAATTTAGTATATTTTATTTTAGTATAGAACAAAATTTACAGAGATATATAATGATATAGTTGAATCAACAGAGAAAGGAAAAAAAACATTAAAAAAAATTTAAGGATTGACAATTGTTACAATTGTAAATACAATTTTTCTACATTGTTTTGTTTACCTCTGTTTTTATTTATGAAGTACTAATTGATTTGCATTATGGATTCATTTGAAATTTAATGCATTTCTTGCCTTAAAACTTGTACTATTTCAAATAGAAACTCAGAAAAATATATTGTAAACGATAATTTAAACTAATTATAGCAATAAATTAATTTTTTATAAATAAATATATATTTTGTATTAAATTAAATAATTACAAATTGAAATTACTGCTAATTTGTATAGTTTCAGCTTTTTCAAAATGCTCCACCACTCTGAAAAATTAAAAAATTATTTTTGACATCTTTTATAAAAATTGAATTTGTTTTTATTGTGGATCTAAGACTATGTACATTCTTTAAAATCACTGTTTTGTTACTTTAAACCAATAAATCAAAAAAGTTTTGTACTGTTGGTATATAACATCTTTTTAATTTTTTATTCTTAGTTTGCTTAATTGGTATTTATCTTTCAATTTTAACAGGAAATAATTTCCAAAATTAAACAGAATGCAATAAAGTAAATTTTTTTAGCTGTGGATTAAGATGTACTTTCTTGCATCCTACTCTGTCAAATTTGCTGTTCATTAATAAAAATTAAGAGTATAACTTACATTAATGGAATCTATTTCTTTATCATCAAGTGCAGGTCTGCGATATTTTGATGGTAGCTGCCAATCTTCAATAATGGGAAGTGAAGCTGCAGCTGTTGTAGATGTTACTTTCTTACTTCCTTCTTTCACAGGAGAACCAGCTGCCACTTCTGATGTAACATGGCCTATTAAATTAAATCAGTTACAATGGAGCATGGTCATCTTAAGAGAAAGTGTGAAATTCTACTTACAAAAATCGAATAAGATAAAACCTGGATATTTATTAAAATTCATAAATTTATCAGATTAAAACTTTTTGTTAATAACAAAGAAGTAAATGAAAAAAACAGTAAATATGCTTTGCATAGTTTTTCGTTTCTGTTCAGCAAAATAAAACTTCAGTTGTTAAACATATATCTTTTATTATATAAGAGAAATCATTCTTAAAGAGGAATAAGTATATTATGTATAAAAATTTGCTTTACCTCCACTTGAACCTCCTTTTCTAAATTTTATTAGTGGTATATGAGGTTTTACTGTCTGGAATAAAATTGAATAATTATTCTAGTTATGTGACTAATTTGTAACTTAAGCTTCAAAGCAATTCACATACTTTCCATGCTCTTGCAAGTGTTCCTGTCATCATACTAATATGAAAATGATATATTATAAGTAAGCCGTGGTTATTTTCGTTACATTTACCTCTTCACCTAAATAAAACAAAAACTATAAATTAGAGGAGGCGGTGTATATGCTACTGAGCGCTCGCGATCAAAATTCTAAATCGAACTTTCAAAATTTTTTAATGAAATATGTTTCCTTTGTTGCAGTTTTAAATTTGCTGAAAAATCAGTAATTGAAAGAATACTCCTTTATAAGCATGAAATTTATCTTTTAGACATTTCACATTTTGTGTTTATATTTAAATTAAATTGAATTTTTAATAGTAGAAAAAGCTTATTTTTTTTTCTATTTATCATAAATTTTCATGATTACATCAAATTATGTTTAAAAATTTACGCATTTCGCATAGCTATTATCGAAAATGTGAATGAAAGCATGTTATGTAACTTAAAATACAATATTCATAAAACTTTTACTTATTTTTTTAACGTAAATTTTTATTAGAATCAACATATGTGATTTAATATTTTCAGTACGGTACTTTGAACTTAATTCTATGTTTACCTTCACATTCACACTTAATTTTGTTGAGTTATTACGTAGATTGTATTATGCAAATCAAAAAAAAAAACAAGAAAAATCTTTACTTAATAAATTACGGAATACGTATTTGTCACCTGCATACGATGTTCCGATTTTCCTTGCACATATAGGCAAGCGAAACTTTTATCATGTCCACTCGGCTACTTGATCCAAATCTTTTTCCCGTTAACTTTTTAAATTATTATTTTTAAATAATAATTAACATCTTAAATTGCGGATACATTACGCCTTTCTTAAAGAACAGTAAAAAGCCTAAAACTTATTCAAAATTCCCCAAAAATATAATTTCCATAACGGCTTTTTTCACGCATCAGGTGAACATTTGCAAAACCTCCGAGAGCGATCACTTGAAATGATCAAACCCGAATTACAAATGTTATTTGTATGCGATATATAACGCTAAGGATTAAAAAAAAAAAATCAGGAGGCATGTCCTTGGCTCAAAGCGAAATCGTCAAGTTAGTATGACCGTATTTTTAGCAATTCCTTTTAATTACCTTATTCGTCATTGTATTTGATAAATGTATGTTGAAGCACCTATAATAAATTGAAAGATTCTTCAAGCATTCGCCTGCGATTTAGTTTGATGAGGAAAAAAAGAAATGAAATTAATACAAATATTCATTTAAAAAAACTATTGTTTCATCGGTAACGTTTTAAAATGTCAAAGTATAATGTCATGCAATTTTTATTAATTATTAGCCTGCGATTCTTTTCCAATTTATTTTTTCAGTAATAGAAGACGATGGCACAAAAAAAACATAGTTATAACTCGGTCGGTCGTGAATAAACACTATTCTACGATTTGACATAATACTTTTTGTGTACTATACATATGCTTAGCCATATTTCGAAGGTCAAACTGATCTAACGGAAGTTGACTTTGAGGATTTAAATTGTATGTGCGGACGCCATTTTCAGTACAGTCTATGTTTTACCTTATTTGCGTTCGTTGTATTCGACACAGGATGCCGATTTGAAAATTCCAAATCAGACGCTTCTGCCACAGCATTCTGTCCGCGTTCCACAATATAAATAACTCCCGACGAGTAACTGCAGCAGAAATCTACATTTTTACTTTTTCAGTTGCGAACAAGTTGTTTGTTTCAATGATCATTGCCAAGGACGACCGCTTCCATTTTACCATAACTTGATCTTCCACTCTCAGTTACTCAGAAAACTAAAACAAATGCGCTAAATTTTTTTTTCTCGTTTAGTGCACTTTTCGCGTCGGTGCAAGAAATAAAAAATATGTATAAAAGAGGTGATGAATATCTGAAAAATTTTACTTCTTGTCTTCTTTGCTGAGAATTCGGTAAAAAATAATCGGAGTTAATGAAACTTTAATCTTTACAGTCCTTCATTTGAAATCCAAAACATTTGGCCTACGCCACAATCACGTCAGAGGGATACAGAGCGAAGGCAGAACTCGGCTGAGGGAGACTTGCCAGAATATTCTTAAGGAATTGAAAGATGATGGATTGTTAAAAAATGAAAGAATTATAACATCAAAACAAGCAACACATATAAATGTCAGCGGTCAAAAAATGAAAATTCTTAATTTTTGCGCCAACAATTACTTGGGTTTAGCGGTAAATATATAATTTTCTGATAGAAGCATATATGTATTCATTTTCATTATTGTTATAGGGTTTAACATCTTTAAGAATGAACTGAATCTATCTAATACTTCAAATTTTTAATCAAGGTATAAATCAGTTATTTATATTTTCGAAACTTGCCATTATTTAATGAAAGAAACAAAGTAAATAAAAAAATTTTCACTGCAATCGACAGTTATAAGCCTCAATGACTGAAAATAAATTACGCTATAAAAATTATATTCTATATTTCTATAGGAAAAATTGTATTAAGTTATGCCACTTTAGAAGATCCATCTAGAAAAAAATTCATTTTTTTCATTTTTCTTTTGTTCGCAGTTTCAAGTTCTCCATTATGATGCAAAAGATCCCGAAACAGAAAAATGTTTTCATAATTTTAAAATATTCCTTTGGTATTAAACGTCAAAGAAATATTTGTGCTATTTAGAGACGTCAAAAAAAATTTACCATCAAAAATTATTTAAATGTCCGTGAAAAAAAAAATATCTAAAATAAAGTAACTTTAATTGGAAAACTTTTATATGATTGAATCTCATAAGCAGTGAAGAAAATATATTTAACATAATTTTTACGATAACAAAATTGTCTTTGCAGAGTAACCCAGAAATAGTGAAAGCGGCTCAAGAGGCAATGGAAAAATATGGTGCCGGACTCAGTTCTGTAAGATTCATATGTGGCACACAGGACATTCATAAAGTTAGTTGATACACAATTTACCGTATATAATTACTCAACATCTTGCAAATAAAATTTTGTTTATATTTATATACCATGTTACATTATCTCAAAATTTTCTCTGCTGATATCGAGGATATGATTAAATTTGATTATTAAATTTAATAATAATATGATTATTACTGAATTTTCACTTTTTTAAGGAACTAGAACTGAAAATATCAAAATTTCATAGCAGAGAAGATACTATACTGTATGCGAGTTGTTTCGATGCAAATGCCGGACTTTTCGAAGCTCTTTTAACTCCTGAAGATGCAGTGTTATCGGACGAATTGAATCATGCCTCTATCATAGATGGGATTCGTTTGTGCAAAGCTGAGAGAATTCGATACAAACATAGAGACATGAACGGTAAGATATGTAGAAATAGATGGCATTTACGTCATTTGACACGGAATAATAAAATTAAAAAAATAACAGGAACCATTGAATTATATTAGTTCAGTAATGGACAATAAAGATCAGTCCAAATAATAATGTAAAAATCTAAAAATGCAGTGATTCAAAATTAACAATTGCTTAAAAGTAAGAATATCACAAGTTGCCCGTATAGAAAAAAAATTTGTGAGAAATTTAATTAACAGAAATTTGAAAATTAAATCAAATTTAATTTATTTCATTAATAATAACTTTATCCGAATTTAATAGACAAATTGTCACAATCGGTTTATGTCAAAATCCATGATCGAATCATAATTTAATATGTACAAATTAAGTATAATTTCATATCACAACTCCGAACCTTTTTTAATTCATCAATCTCCTAATGACATTCTGATTCTATATAATTCTAGTAGTAAATAGTCATGCGAGTGAAATTGTTTCGTTAGTTTCTAGTGTTAATTGCTAAGAAAGTAACTTTTAATTCCAAAAAAGAATTTAAGAAAGCAGTTATGTTATAAATATATAACAATGCCCATTTAAAAATTATTTGTTCAAATTTTCCGCTATTTAGAAAAGATTGCCGATTCCCAAATTAGTTGAAGCGGAGTATGAAGACAGAAGAAAATGAGACACCTATGAAATGAGATACAAAGTTCCATAATTATTTAAATTATGATTATACGAAAAATAAAATATGTTTCCTATGGGTTTTTCGACTTTTTTTGATGTTTTTCGTCGCTCTCAGATCTTGAATTGAAATTGAAAGCAGTAAAGAAGAGCAGAATAAAGCTGATCGTTACCGATGGCGTTTTTTCGATGGATGGAAATGTAGCTCCACTACCAAAAATTGTGGAACTAGCTGAAAAATACGGAGCCGTCACTGTCGTCGATGATTGCCATGCTACAGGATTTTTCGGCAAAACAGGAAGGTGCGCTCCTATCATTCTTTTATATATAAATTCTTGATATTTGCGATGTTATTAAACTATTAAAATTAAATTTTCCAGAGGGGTGGAGGAACACTTTGAATTATTAGGGAAAGTTGACATAATCAACTCAACGTTAGGAAAAGCTTTAGGAGGAGCCGCTGGAGGATACACAACAGGACCGAAAGAAGTAATAAGCTTGCTTCGACAAAAATCGAGACCGTATTTGTTTTCAAATTCTTTGCCCCCTCCAGTGGTTGCAACAGCAATTAAGGTAAACGAATTTATCTTAGCTTTATGAAGGGATAGAAAAGCGATGTGCTAACAATTAAAATTGTTAATAACAGCTTCCACGGATCTGAAGATTTTATAAAACATATAAAATTACCTTTGGTGTTTTTTTCTTTATTTTACAGGTCTTGGATATCATATTAAATAGCAATGAATATCAAAATAAAATTTTAGCCAACACGCAATATTTCAGAGAAAATATGATAAAGCATCAATTCAGGATTTCAGGTGACAATCATCCCATTTGTCCTGTAATAATTGGCGATGCAAAAATTGCTGCCACGTTTGCGGAAAATTTATTAAGTAAGGGATAATTTATCTGCTTTTTTTTTGTAATAATTTATAACTAAAAATTATATTTTCATTTCACATTTTTTTAACTTTTACGGTTTGAATGTCGCGGAAATATTTGGCTATTTTAAGATAAAAAAAATTCATAAATTATTCGCAGGTTCGCAACTTTTTATGCATACGAAAAAAGCGAAAAATTTCGTTTGGTAAAATATTTGGATTAGTAATAATCGGAAAATCTTTTCAGCAAAAGGGATTTATGTGGTCAGCTTCAATTACCCGGTTGTGCCGAAAAATCAAGCCAGGATAAGGGTGCAGATTTCGGCTTCTCACACGATTGAAGATATCGACAGAGCCGTGGCCGCATTCGTGGACGTTGGCAGAAAGCTCGGCGTGATATCAGGGGAGATTAAAAAGGCCCAAATGCTGTAGCCCGGGCCAAATGCCGTATTTGAAAAAGATTTAAAATCGCATTTCAACTTATTGAGAAAAGCATATTACTTTTCGTAAAAGGAAAATTAACTCGAGATAAAAAAACTGGAAATTAAGCTTAATTTATCGAAATGCAGTAAATATTTTGCATATTAACTCACTTGCATTTAAAAAAAGACATAAAATGACTTTTAAAATAAAAATAAAATTAGTCGCCCCATCTGATTGATAAAATATGTCGACTGATTATAAATTTTTCCGTTTTGATACTTTATAACAGTTTAAGAAGACAATGATATACATCTAACCTCAAAATAAAAAAGTTCAAAAAAAACAAAGAAATGTGATTTAAAAGTGGACAATATATGAATTAGAACATATTAATAACAAGAATTCTCATACTATATATATATATATATATATTGTATATTTATCGCTAAATTTTTGATGATGTTATTTCAAGATATTTTCAAGTAAAAAAATAACGCTAAAGATTTCAAATTTAATTATATTATTAATTATTTTTAATAATTAAAAGTGTGTCGATTCATTTCTCGTGGTTTTTTTTCTCTTAATAGTCATATTGGCAAAATATTTTACATTTAATTTTGTCTATACTGAAGATTTACAAATGGATGGAAAAAACAATATACATGTTTAGCCTCGAAATCACTGACAATCAAAAATGAATACATATTGTTTGAGTTCATAATTTGCGGAAGTGACATTTCCAAATGTGAGAAAATTAAAAGCATTAAGCGGAAATATCCGAAAACACAAAAAGGAAGGAACAATAAGTTTAACGAATGTATGCTAAGGAAACGGAAAACGGGATAAAACAATTAATAAGATCATGTTAATATTTAAAGTACTCTTGCTAATTACCTCGATCATTTCGTGAATTGCACATCCGATTTTGCTTACAATTTTGACCAGGCTAATTTCTTATGTTCGCGAGCCGAAGAGGAAGCTATTGCGATCATCATGATTATATTGGCTACGATCTTGCGGCAATTCAATCGTTCACAATCGGGAGAGTGTGCGAGTCCGTTTAAACGAGATTCGTCGTTCTGCCTAGCTCAAGGAGTCCGAGAGACGGAGCAAAAAGGCTGTAAAACGCCGCACACACAGCACGAGGGATGACATAAGATGACAGAATTGTCTTTAACTCTGGCAATCCATTACCAGGTCATTTTCAGAGAAGAGTAGCGCTGAAGGTCGTGCTCGAATGCTGTATGGTTCTAATGAGGCTTTCGATATCGCACGATCGGACCTGCTACATAATACGATACATGTTGTAATAAGTTAGAACAAGCATAACTTACGTTTTTTTCGGTTCCTTAAACAAAAAATAGAGCTCCAGAGGCAGTTGGTAGACTAATTCCCCGTCGAAATAGTGACGAACGACAGAGGAGGCTTCCATAGGGAGAAAAATGGTTGGTGTTGTTAAATATGAGGTTCGACGTGACGTTGACCGGCAAGGAAGAGATATGAAATGAATAATGCGAGAGTGTCGTGGAATTTTAACACCTAAAAATCACACCTCTATTCGCGCCAGATGTTGATGCCATCTTTGAAGATTTCATGACGAAAAAAAAAAATCAGAATTTCAAATTAATTCAGTTATCAAAATAATTATCCAATCTTTCCCTAAATTTGCAGTTGGTTTGTTCAATTTTACCTTCAAATTAAAATTTCACTGCTAAATTCGTTGTTTCGTTGAAAAGGCAAAATTTTCAGTTTGAAAATTAATATATTACTAATATTTTTTTTATTAATATAAAATAAATCTTAATACATTTTAAATTAGTATATTCAAATTAGATAAAAGTAAAATATAGTTTTTCATTACATTTAAATGCAATCTTTGGTAAATATGTTGTCTGTTTTGTTGCAGCACGAATTAGGATTGTTCAATAATATATGGAAACATCAAAAGTTCGACAAAGTAAAATATGATTTGAAAGGAATTATCTAAATGGATGAACATATAAAACATTCAAAGCAGTTCACATTCTTTTACAACAACATAACATCAGTGCAAGCACAAAAATGGCTTTACAGATTTTACATTGTACAAAGTTTCGTATTTCAAGTCAAAATTATAACTTTAATAACCTAAAATATTGAAAAAATATCAGTATTTTTTACAATTGGATTTAAATTCAATATGATGAAAGTTATAAAAAATAACGCAGAAACCATATGTAAATTTATGTTTTGAAAATTTATTTTTATTCCTAAAACAAGTATATTTTAAAATTTGCTAATCATTATATATTAATATTTATATCTCAAAAACAAACTTTAATATTATTTTGATTAAAAAATGACGGATATATGCGTTATAGACCATTCGTCTTAAAAAATTAATAATTTTTTTATTTTCTAAAATTGAAAATCACAATAACAGCATCTTTTAGAGCACTAAAGGAAACATTTATGGACGTTTCATTACTCGCTGTCAACAGAATTAATTAATTTACAGAATTACAACAATTTTTGAATGGAAATTACATACTTAAAAATTTTTGAAGGTTAATTTTTATTGAAAAGAACTGTGAGAATACATATTTTAAATAATTAGAAAATATTTTTAATAGGCGAATTAGAAAAATAGGTAATGATAGTTTGTAAACAGGAATGTCAAAAAAATATTTAACAAGACTAAACGCCTTTTATGGCCTCAATCTGAGAACAAGTCAAAATTCTATTAAAACAATATACTTTCAAATATAATTTTTAAAACGAATTAAAAAAAAAATAAGGAAATAAATTATAGCCAGACAACGAAATTTTAATTCGAATGATTTATCAAATAAATTTTCCGAGCTTTATCAAATTTTGGTTCAGGTTAAATTAAATATCTACCGAGAAAATTTTATATAATTTTTAAGAAATTATTTTTCATAAAAAATCTTTAAAACTTAATACTTTTAAGATCAAAATTATAAATTTTATATTAAAATTATAAAGCAGTAAGACTTTTTTTTATTGACCAATTTTTTTTTTAATGTTTTCATAATCATCTGAACTAAATTATAATGGTAAAAAAAGGAACATTTTACCCAAAACATCATATCGATGTACATTTAAACTTCTAATGAAGTTATCTAATTATTGAACTGACTTTAAAAGATTTTCACTTTTGAATTAATTTCAATTAATTCAATAAATTTCACTTGAATTAAATTGAAAATAAAAATCATTCGTGAACATAACTATATTTAACTTTCTATAAAATTTTCATTTTTTTTAACCTTTTTCATACTTCTAAAAGAAATGGGAAAAAATAATATTTTTTAGTACTGAAAAAAGAAATGTATAATTTTATTTTTATTAAGGACAAAAAAGAAAGCTTCGGAAATATTATATTCAATTACTAATTCAAGTTTAATTTATAAGACTAGATGTGACGGAAAGACAAATATTATGATAATCATAATAATATTATTAATAATAATAAATAATAATCCAACATATGCTATCAAGGGACGGTATTTATTAGTTTACAATTCAACCATCTAAGACAAATTAATTTATGGGATTGTGATATAATAAAAGTTATGCTAAAATTCTCAAATACTTTTTATGCGTATTCATATCCAAGAAACACAGCAGCCACATCTTAATACAGTAACAAATAAAATACTTCATATAAATCAATATATATATATATTTTTTGAAATGTATACTGAATTATACATGGGAAATTATCTATGTTTCCTGTTCATTAATTCAAGCTTTATTTAACTAATATATTTAATTTATTCTCAATGTGACAATTTATTATTGCTAAATGAGCTGCATATGCTTTTGAAATTTATATACGGTTAAAAATTAAAAAAAGAGGCAGGATTGCCTGACTTAATAAAGAAAATCAAGACCGTATTTTACCACTTGAGCTTTTTTTACACCGTTTATTTATATATCGCATTAAATAAAAAATGCCTAGTTATAAATCCTCTAATAAGAGTGAATTTAAAAATTATATAGTTTATGCGACAGTTGATCTGTTCCAGTTGATCTGACAGAAAACATTTTTAAACTATTTAATGTTAATAAAGACATAATAAAAATTAATTTGTCGTAAATGACACTACCCATAATAATAAAATTTCTTGTCTAAATATTGAGCTTAAAAGTGTCCGTTTTGTTATATGATCCAAAGTGAAAACTTTTACTGCAAGCATCTCCTCAGAAAAGCTGATTTTGGTACATGAATTCCCCATTCGCCAAAAAAGAAAAAAAAATATAGGCAAAAAAGCGATTTTTCTAAGGGCTATAGTTATTTGTTAAAAATTAACAAATAATTATCTCGCTAAAAACAGTCAAAACAGGTGTATGAATATGAAACCATTCGATATTAGATGAGCTCAGTTTTCACATGTCTCAAAATATCTTTCATTTTTTTACCAAATAAGAATTTTAAGATAACTCAGCATTAAATAAAGTTTCGGGAACAAAAGAATTTTAATGTTGTCAGAATTTAGAAAATAAAGCACCTCAATTTTCCGAATTTTATGTTTTACAGTTATTTTGAAATGACAGAATTTATGTTTGGAACGCAGAAAAATTTAACATTAAGAAGGATGGTTCCCTCACAGATATGCATTCGAATGATTGACCGGTGAAAAAAAAAAAAAAAAAAAAAAAAAGGCAATTATGATGACAATGCTATAATATTGACACTGAATACTAATTCTGATGAATGCAAAAGCGATTTCAACGTGTTATTTTAATTTCTCCATAAGCGATCAACAGTAATTAATCCAACATTTCTTAGAGACAAATCATATTGGGATGTTACTGCTTTAGCGATATTAAAAGTTGAATTCGAAATTTAATTACGAACGATTTTAAAAACAGATGTGTTCAATTTTAAGATAACAGAAGACTTTTGATAAGGAAAAATTAACTGCATGTTGTCTAAAAGTCATTTAAGAATGTTCTATTTTTTTTATTATTACGGCATAAAAAGTGAAGGATCGCATACAGAAGTCCGCAGTCTTGATTATCAACGAGATTTTAGTCACAATTATTAATCCTTTTATCTTTCTTTTCTCTCAGAAGTAATTTGTCAAAAAGTTGTTATTATTTTTTTTTTTTCGCAACATGAATAATCTTAAATCATGAATAAAAAAAACAAATAGGATTTTAACAAAGCAAATTTTATTCCGTTTTGCGAACAGAAGATAGAATTTCACGAATTCCGATTGCCTTTTGTCCTATTCTCTGCACTTAACGAATTTATCACGATTTTAAATTGCGGCCGGATCGGCGAATTCGCAATCCCCATTCGAAACTTTTTTAAAATTTTATTCCTAAGGAATAAAAAAAAATTTGAGCAACAGCATCCGCGCGAATATGGCCAAAACCGCCCATTCAGCAAGCGTTCTCCCTAACAATGCCAAATTCCGAACTGCTGAAACTGGGAAGTCACATGGAATTGCGTTAATTAAAATTCATACGTTCGACATTAACTTCATGAGTAGTGTTAATTAAATACAATGTTATTGATTAATAGTAGTGAAAGATAGGATTATTAAATTTCGCTTAACAAAAAGCAATTTCCCCGACTTCGACGAAACCGAATATGTAGAGCTACTGATTTTTCTTTTCTTTTCTTTTCTTTTTTTTTTTTTTTTTCCTTATTGAAAATTTTCCGAACTGAAAAAAAGACAAGAGTTTTGAGTTTTCCTCCAAAGGCCCGTGGTCCTTTTTTATTTATTTATTTATTTTTTTTTTTTAATTTTTTGTGTTTCGCTTTTGCTAATCCTCCTCCGAAATTTGCAAAGTTAATAAAAAAAAAAAAGATCGCTTTGAACGTGGACGAAAGAATTTTCCATTTCAGGGCGGATTCTGCGAGGATTTCGAATCGTCCGCTCTGCTGACGTTCGGCTGGCTCGGAGACGATTTTCCCGTCGGGGACGGCGCACTCGACGTAGGTGTGGCTGGCATGGAAGCGGCGGATTCCTCTCTGCCTCCCTTGGAACCGCTGGGGATGGATTTGAGATCGAAACCGTTCTTGGTTGCTGATCCTTTGGCACACAACCTTTCCAGAGCTGCTATTCTCAGCGAAAGGCTTTTATTCGTCTCTTGGATGTCATCCAGAAGGTTCTGGAAGGCGCAAAATAAAAAAAAAAGAAAAACCCCGTTGGATGCCTTAGTGCAATTATCGGACGGGACATGAAAGTTAACACGCGATTGACGGGGATAGTTTAAAGTTTAATGCCAGATCGGGTCGGCTGCGAATGCATATCGGTTTGTTTTGAAGTAAATCATGTTCTTTCTTTAGATGTAGTCGGATATTTTCCTTGGATGCGTTCTTCTCTTTCAAATTTTTAAACATTTATTATAAATTCCCTATCTCAAATTCATTATTGTTTCCTCAACTTTTTCAGATTTGAAAGGTGGGCAACTCAACGTTATTGATTATCTCGATTATTCTTATAAGTATTATTATATAAAGATATAAGATCATTATTAACGTTAGCTAGAACGTTAGTTTTCTTTTTTCGTATTCTTCCATCGAGAATTTCACTCGTACAAATCCGTACTGTTCTTTTATGCTAATTTATTATTCTTTACCATCGGTTTTTATAGAGTGATTTACACAAAAAGATCTGGATGAAATTTCCAATCATTTCATGCTATTTTTTTTTCTTAGTTGCTCCCGTTTTATGACTGCGATCATTAACAATTTACTAGTTATCGTTTTTCGAGTTTTCCAGAAAATTTTCATTTCTTCTTTTTTACGACAGCGATACTGGTTAACAGGGAAGTACTTGTTTCAGTGAAACAAGTTTTTTCAGTTCTTTTCCTTTTTGGTGATGTGTAAACCCGATTCGAAAAGGTTAATTTGCCTCAATCAAATTGATTCGATTTCGATTTGTGTTAATGGCATTCGATCTCGGCTGTCCATTTATCGTGTCCTCCGTTCGGGTGGATTATTCGCAAAAGATAACGAAATGGCGTTCGCATGCATAATGTAATAATAATAATAGCTTGTCACTTACTTGATCGTACGTTCGGTTGTTGGCTGCCCATTGCAAATGTTTGGTAAGCGTGTCGTTTAATATGCTTACATTTGCGGACGCCTCGTTAACGACGGACATTATGTTCTCCCTTTCCACGGCGAAGTTTTGGGCCGTGAAGCTCGACCTGTCCTTGTTGGACGTCAGCAGTTCGTTCACCTGAGCTCGCATTTCGGTAACGTTCACCACGAGGTTGCCTACGATGGTGTCCAGCTTGTTGTTCTGCTCTTTCAGGAACGAGACCGTGGCCCCGAGGTCCTTGATTTGACTTCCGAAAGAGGCGACGCTCGTTGATAGATCTTTTACCAGGGTTGGATTGCTGACGAGGTCCGGAGACGACTTGAGCTGATCTTGGACGGTGTGAAGACCGTTTCTGACTTCGGTCATTTCCGAACTGAAATTGTTCAGCAGGGCGGAAAATCCTTTTAGGCGCTCCATGATTTGACTTTGATTCTTCTGCAGCTCCCTCGACAGCGAATGACATTTCTGCAATGCATCTGGCACTCCCTGACTACCTGCAACAACTGAACAGTAAAACCTCATTACAAAAGCGTCGCTGTAGGGAAATTATGATTTTTTTCAACCCCGCCTCTGACTCGCCCTTAGAATTATAAATTTTTCGTTATTCCTCCATCACATCAAAAAGCGAAATTAGTCTTGTGACATGACCGAAAAGACTGATTATTTATGAGTAAAAACATGTGCATACGCAAACTTTTCATATTTGTTCACAGTTTTAGCAAATACATATTAAGCGAAGCAGAAATCACAAGCTCATATAGGATTATATTAAAATACGTAGGATAATGGTTCCATCGATAACTCCAATTAGGTCCGCTACTGATAACTAAAAACTGGTAATTTCGATTATTAATAAATTTCAATTATTTACATATATTCTTATAATTGCAAATATTATCGAATAATAATATAAAAATCGATTTACTAATCTCAAACAAAGAAAATTTACTTTAAAAATGGATTATTTCAATCATTAAATTTCAATTAACACTTTTTCAACTAATTAAACGCAGTAAAAATATAAGCGAAATATATTAAACTGAAAGCCTTATGTGTTGGATAATTTAATGTGATTTTACCATTATTTGATTACAAAATATTAACCTATAAATACAAATTTTATTTAATGTCATTCTAATGTAAAATACATTTTATCCAAAATGGTAATTTTTTAGTGTTAACCATTTCTTAAAATCTGAGATGTCATTATTGATATAAAAAAATATAATATATATATATTACTCTGTAATAAAGAATTGAATTATTGAGTTTAATATTAAGTTATTTTCAGTTTTCTATTTTTTACTTTATGATTCTTTTAAGGCGTTGCTTTTTTTCTCATGAGCGAAAAGTTCTCTTTTTAAATATTTAAATTTATGAAATATTTTTTCACGAATTAAAAAAATTATAAATATCATCAAAACAACATTAAAAAAAAGAAATTGCTCATTACTAATGTAAAATGAATTTGTGTGACAAAAACATAAATTTTTTCACTGACATATATATATATATAAAACATTTCGACAGTATAAATGTACATAGCGAATGCAAATTTGATCTAACATTCATCCACTTAATAAGAAATCAATTTTGCGATGGATAATTCGAATAGCTATTAATTTTCAATCAAAGGAAAACATTAAGCATCTACAATTAATAAATGAATGCATTGCGGTCAAAGCTTAAAGATGTAATAAATTACCATAATTATGGACAATTAAAAAATACGTACACATTCGTGAGGCCAATTTTATATATGGCCGTTTAAAATCTACCTATTAAAAGGAAAATTTTTTATGTTTCTCAACCAATCTAAATTATTCCCCGAGCAATGTATCGTTTAGCTTGGACATAGACCAATTTAACATTCTGTCCCAAGGGGCAGATCATTTAGCAAGTCTGTAAGCAATCGAACCAATTTGTATATTGACAGTACATTAATAGACTTTCATAGTCGATTGCGGAAACAGGGTTTATACACATGCGAAATTGCCAATATTTCATACTTTGACCACAACAAATACAGACTTCATAATAAAATAATTCCTTTTATTCATTTTTCACGTATAAATAATTAGAATTATTTCGCCTGCGAATAAATCAACAGTAAACTCCTCCTCCCATTTCGAGAGATAGAAAAACCTGCCACGGTTAACGTATTAAAGCTGGCAAGAAGAAAAAAAGGATTCGAATCCGCTTATAGTAGATAGGAAAAAGATTCTTTAACGTATCGTTATTTATTCATATACAGTATGCACATTTGTTACAATGACCCGTCATATATTCCTGATCGTTCTAAATAGCGATTATTTTTAAAAATAAATTTAGTTTTTGCACCCTCGAATGTATCTTCCGAATGTTTTAACGACTAATAAAAAAAGAGAAGGTTTCTCAATCTTTACGAAACGTTACGAAGGGTAATTTTTCTTGTGTAGCCGTAAGTTAAGTGTCGCAAATTCGAAAATGTCACAAAACAATTTGCGATTAACAAAGCTCGATTGCGGATGAATGAAAAATATGGCACGGGCGCGACGGGAAAAACGATGCGACGATTTCCAGAATGGAGAAAATTCCATTCTCAGGGGTTTCAGGTTAAAATTGAGGATTACACTGCAGGCGTAACATTCGAGACGTACCCACCGGCAATGGTCAAGGCTTAGAAAACCGAGTTCCCCATACGGGAACGTGCGACACGAGTCGAGGAATTGTTTCAAAAAAAAAAAAATTGCTTTGCAATTAAATTTTTTAATGCTACTTTCAACGCACATCCCATGCCGAAACACGCAAATTTCGATGAACAAAACCCGGTTAAGGCTGCAGTACCTTGGTTTAGCTCTGTCCTCAGGGAGGTGACCTGCTCCCGGATATCGATGAACAACCACATAACCGTCGTTGTCGCCACGACGCAGCTGAATATTAGGATGCCCGAGCAAGCCCTCAGCACGGCCGAGCAAGTCCTCTTTTGAATCGAATACCTGCGGCGATGGCATCGCAGCGGCTTCGCCACAGTCGAGGACGTCCAGTAGTCCTGCTCATCCGTGGAATCAGACAAAAGTTGATCGTGGCTGCTCACTCCGACCCCCGTCGACCTTTTTCCGTCGAGGCTCCTTTTGTTAATGGCATGAGCAACCAAAGCATCTAACTCTTTCCTTTTCTTCATTTTCTTCCCTCCACGAAGCGGAACGTTTACGTGAGCTACGGAATCCATTTTCCTTCTTTTTACTTCCGGAGCGAAAATTTAATTTAGTTAATATCGCAACATAGCGAACCGTTTAGTTTTACCACTTTTAAAACTTGGGAAAAGCGAATAAGAAAATGGAAATTGTGCTTTGCATATGATCTCATTGATATTTTTCCACGTTAAAAATCTATCGGGCGATTTCCCCAATTTCAAATTCAATGAGTCGCGGGGCGCTAAATGTTCAAAATTTAACTTGAAACAAAGGCCGATGCTTAAAACGCTCGGTAAGACCATGTTATTTGATTATTGATTGAAAATTCCAGAAGGCTTGTCAAACCATGTCTGTTATTGGCATTTGACATTGAATATTCGCTAAAATCACTGAAATGTTATCGTACATTTTGCTTTAGTATTTCGCATTATTAACCGGCTTTTGAGATTTCAAACTTAATACGCAATGAAATTAAATATCATTGCGGGTATATAAAAGAAATGTTAATAAACGATATTTTTAGATAAAAATCTGTTTCGTTATCGCATACGAAAATTACAATAAGCAATGAGATGAAACGTTCACAGGTAAAACCCCGGCACTTATCGATACTGACTGAAAATCTGAGAAATATAGTTAGCTTAATAATTTCAATAATTGGAGAAGTATAATTTTTCTTTATTTACGTTTTCTCTGACTTGAATGGTTGTCAATTTTTTTGGTTATTAAGTTTGGAAAATCAAATTAATTATACAGAAAATGCTTTCGGAGTACCTTTCAAATATAATCGGGAGAGAGAATTTACCTCAATTCAGGTAGAAGGTGAAAGGGGTAATCCCAGCTTTTGTTCATGGATATTTACTGACAATTTCAGACCTGAAAAACTGAGTAAAAAAAAATGGCGGTACTTAAAACAAGACGGACCAATTATATTTTTTTTTTACGGGGTTTATCGAGAGACAAAATACGAATATTGCAGGATCATTGGTTTGTATCTTTGTTACAATGTAATAGAAAAGTTGATGATAAAAAAAAGTTTACCTGGCAAGAAAAGACTCATTGTTTGGTTTAAAATTGAAAATTGTATGCTCTAAGCTCAAAATCCAGGTCTAGATGAACCAATTAAAATCCAATGTTGCCTGGGCAATTATCAGTTTATCATTAATTATTATTAATGCCTGCAGCAATTATCGGTCGCGATAAAACAATTTAAGTTGGTAACATTACAAGCAAAAAGCGAAGCGAAATGTCATCTGAAAATTTTTATACGGTCCATAATAATAATAACAACAGAAGAAAAAATAATATATGTATAATGAAAATAACAAAAAACAAACTGAAACTAAGTTATCGGAATATCAACGTTTATAAACTATTACGTTACATTCTGTGTATGTTTTAACATCGAGAACTAGAAAATGTAAGAAACAGTACGAAATATAAATATTCATTATGTGCTTTATAATGTTGATTATGAGCATCCGTTAAAGTAACTCATCGGATTCATAATTTTCAAATAAAAATCTTTGAAACAACGTCATCAGATTTAATATCAGATAATTTATTCTAAATTTATTACGTAATAATCTTTTATAAGAACATCGTCACTTGTCAAAACTGCTACTTGTTAGTTCTTTTGCACTAATGAAGAAATATCAAAACTGAAGAAAGAAACCAATGCTAAAAACATAAAAACGTCTGAACATTCGTCCTCTCAACGTTAAATTACTTCTAACCTTTTTTTTTTCATACAACCATTCACAGGACCTTAGATATTTAAACGTAATAAGAGATTTTTCGCGCATTAAATATATTTTATGCATTGTCATCCTATTTGTTGGCTGAATCGACCACAAACAAGGATAAGATAAAACACGGATAAGAGTTTCCTTTCATGTTATTTGGTGCATAGGGAAATGTTTCGGCTTTTGTAATAAATATTTAATATGTTAATCACCATGAATCGTATAAAAAAACTAAAATTTATTTCTTTTTTTCATACGGATCTGTGGAATCAAGTCATAATAATATGATAACTATTAAGAGATACGATACTGTAATAAAATTCACTTGCTATTTATTAATAAAGTAAATTTTAATCCTCATTTTTTTTTTGGTTTGACATCTACATACAAAACAAGTAAATCTCTCAATTAAACCCCTCGATTTCGTGCAATTTAAATGGCAATGTGACGAAAAAAAAATATATTAAATCTATGCATCGTTATAATCATCGTTTAAATCGCCTCAAAAATGTCTTTCGCTTTAAAGACATTTTGAGATGTATCATTATATAATTTAATACCAATAATTACTATCCGAGGACTTTATTACGTTTCTTAGCAATGTATAATAATATGGCACTTCACTGTTCACTTTCAAATTACGGAGCCTCTTCCTTAATTTTCATTTTTTGTATTTTTCTTCACTGAAAATTAAAAAACAAAAAAATAAAAACCTCTCCGGATACCATGTCTTGCTGAAATATAAGATTTTTAGGTTCATTGATCCATTTTTCGAGTTAACTTCGAAAAGGCGGAGAGAAAAAAGCTCATAAAAGCCTTTTCCGGGGAAAATATCATGACGTTACATCCGAACCATCCTATGAATTTGACATTTTTCGTATATTATTCTTTTTATTTAAAAAAAAAAATTAAGAATTCAATTTCTATCAGTAACAAGTTATTAAGTTCCTCCACTTTTAAGCAATTAATAATTAAAAAAAATAAAATACAATTTAACTTTTTCAATAAAATTTATAATTCTAACCATCCATAAGATTAAGAATTAATGTTAACATAATGAAAAAGATCATTTTTATTTTCATATTTCAATCTAAAATTTTGATTAAAACATCAATGTCATGAGCACATGAAAAGTTAATTATATAATTTTGAATTTTAAAGAAACTGAAAAATTTAACATTTTCAAGTATCACCTTGTAAAATAAATAATTTAAGGCCAATTAATATATATTTTAAATTTTAATTTTTGCTTACTAATAAATAAAATTTAGGTTATTTCAAGTGAAAATGCCGTATCCATAATGTATATTAATTTTTACTCGAATTTGTATGAAGTATATTATGTAAAAATATATAATTTCTTAATTAAAGCATAGCTGTTTTATGAGAAAAACTCAATACAATTATACATGAGTACTTACTTTATTTTACATTAATAATTTAAAATATAAATTAATCTAAATTAATTTAGTGTTAATTTTTTACAGGAGAAGAATTATTGTTTTATATTAATTTAAAAAATGATAAAGTAAATATAAAATAATTAAGTAATAAATATTAAAGTAGCGTAAAATACCGGAATGTTTAACACTAAATGTTTAAATAAAATCATTTAATTATATCATATTAAAATTTACGAATTACAATTCCAAATTATACTTGAAAATTAAACTTACTTATTTTCAAATGAATATCATACTACCTGGAGCAATTATAATAAGAAAAAAATATTCTTTAACATCTTTTCTATGTATAATAATAAAAAATTAATATATTATTCCCTTATGAATAATTTTATTATTATGTTATTTATTATGTTTATTATTATGTTAATTATTAAACTTCAATGCAGGTAAAGTGATTATAAATTTAATAAAGGCAATTTTTCATATAAATTATGAACTGATTTTTCTAAAGGGAAAAATACATTATTATTCCCCTCTGGCAGGTTTAATGGGGAACTTTTGAATAACTCTTGAATGGTAATTTTATTTTTCCTGGAATAAAAAATTATAAAAAAAAAAAAAAAAAAAGTTTTAAAGGATAAACAATAAAGATATTCAAAGTTTTATCCTTTGCCATAAATTTTCTATTCAAAGAGGATGAGGCCGAGCAGAAATGAATTGAGGAGTAAAAGATATTTTTATTTAACTCCTAGGAAAACAGCGTGCCATACAGACGATGCTTATAAGAGAATTGAGACTTTCATACAAACCAAGGAATAACATAAAAATTAGATCAAAAAAAGTTTATGCATATATTAACTAAATGTTAAAGTGGATAATTCTGTGAAAGTGGAAATATGCGAGACTTCGATGTTGGGAACATAATTTTTATGCAAAAGTTGCCTTGGCACTGTGTCAGTTTATTTTTCCTTTTTTTTTTTCCTGTCCTTTTGAAATAGATAATTCAGTACGATTAGAACGCTACCAATGTAAGTTTTAGGTTTATTTAATTTAAGTTCGAACACGTAAATTTTTTTATGTAATCAAACTAAAAAATAAATAATGATGAAATGCCTGTCAACGCCATTTTTCTTAATAACCGATCGAAAATTATGCATAAATAACGCGGCATAATTTAAAATCTAACTACGACCTCGAGGATCAAATTCATCAGCAAATACTGTAAAATATTCACGCTAATCGTGAAACATCAAATGCAATATGACGTTTCACACATCTTCGATTTTGGAAAAAAACTATGATAATTTCGTATATATTAGTATTCTAAATTATACTTATTCATATAGGTTGCTCAATTTAAAATTTTTCATTTTTCAGTATATATATATATATATATATATGTACAATACGTTTAAGAATTTATTTTTATCCTTTTTTCCAAATCAAAAACGCCTGATTTTAAGATGGATTCGAAGATAAATGAAGTGATGAAAATTACAGAAGTTAATAATGGATTCCGTTCGGATTCTTCAAATTCCGATATGTTAAATAATGAACATTTCGATATATATACGCGGATTATTTCGATTTATCGAATCAATTTGACGATGACCTATTCTCCAACTTTTTTTTCTCTCCAAAAAAAAAAAAAGAAAAAATCATTCCTGTCCCTTCTCCAAATGAATATTTAAACTTCTGATCATTCCTACTGTTACGCCCATTTACGAAACGTGACACCGATTAGCGATATTTAACTTTATTTACGTAAAATCTTTCGATTTACGATTAAAAAAAAAAAAAATATGCATTCTGTTACAAAAAAAGAAGCTCTTTGGACGAAAAAATCGCGATGTGCAATATCGTAATAATCCGTTCGCATATGGAGCATGTTTCCGGACATAGCATGATTTGGAAATTGAAATCATAAGGGGTTTATGCGCAGAGGCGACGGCTTCGTCCGAACTCAACTCATTTGGTTCGTGCGCACTTTGATTTCCTGTTTTGACGATTTTGAATTCCTTCTGAAATGGCGGCAACACTCTCAGAGTTTCGGACGTCGGAAAAAATTTCAAAGCACTCCAAATCCTGTTCCGCGTAGTTATTTTCAATAATTCAAACTAGTAATTACACGAAATTCAGAGAAAAGACGTCACTTTAAGAGTGACGGAAATTTACAAATAACACAATTTCAATCAAAAAAACAATATTGAAAAAAAAAAAAATCTATGTTATACAACTCCTTAATTTTTAATTTTTTTTTAATTTTTGTATCTATTATTGGTTTCAAACGCTTTTTAAATAAACCTTATTAATAAAAAAAAAAACACTCGTTATTTTCAACTAAAAAAGCTGACTTCATCCTATATTGTTTTAATAAATCAATTTTATCAATTTAAAACGAAAATAACAATTATTTGTTTGATTCTGAAAGTATCTAACAATATAAATTTGTTGCTCTAATTCTTTTTTTTTTTTTTAACATATATTCAATGATGAAGAAAATTTCATGTAATGTTGCACAATTTAATGAAAAAAAAAAGGAACTGAAGGCAATGAATTTGTTTTTCAATACAGTAATTCAACACTTTATCAGTACTTTTTTCACAAAGCTCCTTTTTTTAAATTAAGGTTTGAAAATTTTTGTAGCTGAATTTGAAAATATTTCAATGATAACTAACAATATTACTAACTAAATCAGATTTGCTTCTTTTTTAAAAGACAAAATTGATAACAAGACATTAACATTTATTTTTTTTTAAAATGTACAACAATGATACAATAATTATCTTACTTAAATAAGAAATGTTCTTAATAAATAAAAAAATCATAAAATGACTGTAAATAGTGAAAAAGCAAATCAGGATGAAATAGTTGAATATAAAAGCATTTTGTCATGCATATTTCTATCAAAATTGAAAATCTAAGCATATAAATATTGTGCTGTCATAAATCATTTTAAGTTCATATAGGACTTAAATAGATAATGATCTCACATAATTTTTAATATGTTTCATTCATTCAACACTTTTCTTCTGAAAATAAATTTTGTCACTAAATCAGTTATTCATGCATGGAACCACATTATAGATTGAACACTTCTTAATTAAATATTTAATTTTTAATTTCGATTTTGTTCTGTTACGATTTAATCCCTACCTTTAGCAACGTCAACATTGAGTCGAAGCAATTCGCTATGAAGAACCACTGCTAACCATGTCAAAGTTATTAGCCAGCAAATTAACACAATGCAAAATAACATCAAACCGACACTTTTGGCTTTGCACCGACAATCATTCGCAGCATTTTCGTGTTTAGTGGACGGGTTATTTCTCAAGTGTCTCCTAAATCTTTTTTTTCTCGCGGGGAGCACAATTTCAGATACTTCCGAACCCGAATTACTGTCCAGAGTTCCCCTCAGGAGCTCCAACGATTCCTTGTTGTTACTGGCGTATGCCATATTGCAAACAAGTTTCGTCTTTTGGTAAAACTAAACGTGCCGGTTTTCATAAAGTGATAACATTCCTATCCGTTCTAACCAAATCTGATCCGATCGTATCGACATCATGCTTTCTTCAGGGGGAAAAAAAAAGGAAAAGCGCGTTGCCAGTTGCCTACAACCTCGCGGATTCCCATCCCAGTAAAACAGCACACTTCGTAATAATTCGGTACCGCATATTTATTCTTTACTAACTGGAAAAGATAAGGTTAATTTCGAAATAATTTTTTTTCTACTTGCTAACCTTGTAAACATGCACGGAGTTCCTATTTTTGTCGTAAGATGACACCACTTTCATGGCGTTGAAAGCATGACTTTTTTTTTCTTAAAGAACCTTCCATTGGAGTCAGCGAGAAATCCCGCAGATATCTTCTGGAAAGTTAACGTTTAAGATTCGCAGCAAGACACGTCTTAAATGTCCGGGTAATTCCTGGCAGATAACCTTACCTTATTCCACACCAATCATGGCCATTTTTTAAGAGCTGCTCATCAAGGGAGTGAAGCAGTAAGATTTTTTTTTTTTTTTTTTTTTTTTTTAACAGCAAGAAAGTGTATCGCTGAATGAAATAAATTTGACTTTTCACGTATTGATAAATCATGATATAATCACTGTAGGCGCGTTAATTTTCTCCAAACCCTGCAAATAGATTTAATTTTTTGGTTAATTCTTAGCTTCCTGAATCATAAATTAGCACAATAACTTCGGAAGTTACTTTCTTGGTTTATTTTTCCTTCCTGCTGCCATTTGAACACTAACCAAATTGATTCTGCAAGAATTATTGCAGCAAAATCAATTTTATGAAACTTAATTTATTCGAAAATAAGCAGCAGAGATTTTTCTTATGGAAAAAGCTTATATCATGCCTTGAATCACAAATTTTTTTAAACGTGAAAACAGCAGCAAATACTTAGGGCTAACCCGCCGAAAAATATCATGGGACCATACCTATTTAAATTCCGATACTTATGTTACATGGAAGAATGATGTATAAATATACATATATATATATATATATATATTTCCTTAGGCTATGAAACGACAGTTTCAATTTTACGCCAGACACATCTGCAATAATCCTTTTTTTGTATCTAATCGATCTCGCGAAATGTGTCTCAATTTTGAGAGTTTCGTCAAATTTTAAGGAAATTTCAGAATTTCACAGATTACCTTTTCAAACGCGGGTAATCTGAAATTTGTTGACTTATCACGAATGACCAAAGTCAGTTGTGATAAACCAGAAATTATGATGTAAGTAAAGCGATCCAATTATTCATATAAATCGTAGTAAAAATTAATGCGAGAAACGCAAGGAGCTGAACGGTGTTCCCGTTTGGGGTTTTCCCAAATATGGAACGTGATGTAGCGGGTAGGTTTATTTCGAAAAATTTCGAAAACTCCCCAAAGGAAAATTCTTCGAACAAAAAAAAAATAAATAAATAAATAAAAATTCGAACCAAATGGATGAACTAAAGGAGAGAACAACCGCTCACACGACGGACTGCGAAAAGAATGAAAGCCAATATTCGTCGAACTCGATTCGGAGCCGGCCGGCGAAAAAATGAATGCGAAAGAAGTAAATCCCTGAACAGTTGGAAAAATCAACGGAAACGGAACACGCTGACGAACGTACGTGGAAACAACCCCGAGGACAACGTCGCGACAAATCTCTGTCTCTCTCTCTCTCTCTCTCCGTGTTTCTCCGGTGGAAGATGGACCGACGGGCAAGACGCAAGATTTACCGAAGCACGGATATCTAAAATCGCCAGTTGTTACGTCACTGCTCGAAGAGAAATTTCCCGTTAAATGAATTACCGGTTGATGGATGCGCTCTTCGTGGAAGAAGAAATACTCGATTTCGTCTGGTTGATTACCAAAAGATTGTCAAAAAGAGTTTTGTGAAACGATCAAATTGCTTGTTTGACCGCTTTCGGAAAACTTACCACGGATTTTGACTTTGTTTGTGATGTTACATTTAAGTAATTTTAAACCGGATCGATCTTGCTCATAAATTAGCAGCAGTTAAGTGGAGCGTTGTGAGGATTCCCCGCTCCTCCCGAAAAATAATTCGCATCTCCCCTCTGCCCCGCCATTTTGGCATCGATCATTTTCTCAAAAGGATGCGATCAAAAAGAAGGAGAAGAAAAAAAAAAAGAGGATTTATTTAACATTATTAAACCCAGGAAACTTTTAAAATGGGAGTGATAATTTAATAAGCACAGTCGGCTGCATTTAGCATTGGCTAGTTAACTAGCGTTAAGCAAAAATATGAGTAATGGCGGTCATTTTATAGGTTAGTTAGTTGCCACAACGTTATATTTATAAGATAAACATATCTCCGTTATCATTATCTTTACTTTGATAAAAATTAATAAAACTCTTCGGAAGGAATAGATTTTTGTCAGTTTATTCCACGGTATTGCGTTATTCGCACCTTTCGCTGGTGAACTCGATCCGCGGCAAACGGATTTCGCCGGATCCGTCAGCCACCATCTTGTGGCATTTCGTTAGTTTATCCTTTTTTTGTTTTTTCCGCTTCGAATGGATGCGCTTTCGATCCGTTGAATGAATTCGGTGGTGATGCAATAAATAAAAAGTACGGTAAGAATAACAAATATTTGCTGATAATTTTTTTTTATATCTTTCTTTTTTTTTCTTTTTCTTTTTCAATCTGATAATTTTCAGTTTCTTCTGCCGCCCTTGGAGCAGATCCTTCTCCGATCTCATGCCGTTTTGCTAAACCTTCTGGATTAATTATTTCGTGTCGGAAATGTCGAAAATTCGAAACCCGAAGACTCTGCGGTTAATAAATCGAACGGGTGAGTGCATTTTGATTTGGAACGAAAAAAAAAAAAAACGGCCACCGCTGAACACAGATGGAATTTCTTTGTGCACGTCCAACATCAAAACCGTGCTTTCGCGTGATTGTGATGCACAGTCTGAATCACATCTTTTCGGCGCTTTATCGTACTGCACACGGATGTGACATGTTTTTAACTTCGTAATTTCCGACTTCTCGAAAAACGTAAAATGAAAAAAAATTAAATAAATGATTGAGTAAAACATCTCCGAAACGCTGCAAGTCGCCGTTCGGATCGCGTTCGCGTGAATCAAGATGAAATTAATAGCCGAAAAGCTTTTCGAGCACCCGGGAATCGGCTGAGGATTTTGGCCATGGGCGACCTAGGTTCCGCCATTTTTCATTACTTCCCAAATAAATCATGCGTTGTAAATATGAACGCCCAGTCGAACTTGTTTGTTGAACTAAATAACGTCATGAAAGGCGAAAATAGGTAAGCAGTTTTTTTTTTTGTTTCTGTATCCATTGTTGAAAATTTCAGCGAAAGCAAGGAAAAAAAAAAAAAAAAAGCTGAGTCGATGAAATTTACTTGTGGCGAAATTGTTGAAGATACATTTACATGATGAGTTCAACAGTAAATTATTTTTCTTTTTTTTTTTCGAATCAGGCAAAGACGGTTCGGAAAATACGAAGGCGATAATTAAAATAAGTTTTCAGTCATTAACACTATGTACGGTATCTGCCCATTACACCGCACATTAATTATTGACTTATTATGCGTTTGACTGTCCTAAGCTAGAGTTGTGTACTTCTTGTCTGGCTTCAACGTAAGTAGAAAAATAAGAAATTTTAAATTTTCGCTTCAAGACATTTATAACTTCGTGCCTTGATCGGCAAATTTTGACTTTTTTTTTTTTCTTTTTTGCTTTAATAAAATCGAGATTGCATTTTAGTCGCGTGGCTTTTGTTGACGTGTAAAAATTTGAGCAAGGAAACGGTCGTTCAGGAGGGCTCAGGAATGCAAAATAAAAAACGAAAAATTTACTTTGCAGAACGTAAAAGCATCAGCCGTAAGACTCGGATTTTTTTTTTTTTTTGTTTTACGTAAGAAAAGGAAATTCGGAGAGAGATGATTTTTGGAACACCATTTTCGCCAGTTAAAATGTCCGAACGATTTTGGCTTCAGCGATGTGGGCCTCGTACAAAAAATTAAATTAAATTTGAATCGATGTGGGTGCGAGAAGTATTGATCGGGGCGTTTCAACGTTTTCCTCCGATTTTTTTTTTTTTGCGTCGTGGAAGAAGACTAATAACAAATCGCGATCGTTCGAGAAAAAAAAAATATCGCCACGATGTATCGAGTAATTATTTTAATGAACGCGGATGTTGAAAATTTTTGTAATGAAACAGCAGAAATCGTCGGGCCCAAGGTCTGCAACTAATAATTCTGCTACATTATTATTTAAAAGCGATGAATGATATTATGAAATATTTACAGATCAAGTTCAGCAGGATTATCTGTAAAAATAACATGTTTGGTAATTTAATGCATTTTTCGTACAGAATTTTCTTCGCCGGCTTGGAACGGAATCAAATGGTTGCGGGATGCAATTAATAAATTAACCTCATAAATCAGACTTAATCCTCATCAAGGCGCTCCCGGCATTTAATTCTTCATTTCAGGAAAGTAAAAATTTTAATTTGTACTTTTAATTAAGCCTTAGCTACACGCTCTGGATACTTTTTTCTTTTAAATTTTTAATAATGTGACCTGGAACACTTGACGGGATGCTACTATCAGACTGTTTAAGTCTGTGGATATAGATATATGAAATTTTTGCCAACTTTTATTACATAAAATTGGGAATCGATAGGTAATTAAATTCAACAATTAAATTTAATTCCAATTAATTATTTGCTCTTAAAATTTTCCTTCAAAGACATAACTAATTATCATTATTTAACGTTATACATCTGAAATCACAAAGGAGGAACACCATCAAGTGCAACGAAGCATTTATATTATTTTTGGCAGTTATTTGTTCTTTCTGCATAGGTAGTTTTAATCCTTCCAAATCGTCTGATCAAAATGAGAGTAATTCCCCGGGCAAACGATCGGATATTCTTCGTAATGTAACTTAATTTGAGCTTAGATCACATTTATATTTTCCACCTGATTTTTGTCGGTTTACAAATCATTTCATTTGATTGTTTTTAATTTAAATATTTTAACCATTTAAAAAATTTATTTTACGGTTATGAAGGTTCAGTTGTTCTTTTTTTTTTTTTTGAACTGAATTCCCCATTTGTACAATTTATGATTTTTACGGGAGTTCAATTGGTTGTTCCGATCGTTTTCAAATTGCGTTCCCTTTCTTACCAGACGAAATGGATGAATTTACGATTTGTAATCTTTAAATTTTCAAGGATTTAAAAAGAGGCAACGATCTGCGGTTTATGCATTTTCAGAATTTTTCCTCCAGTTCGTTTCCAAAGAAGCGAAAATTATTTTCGAATCATTCGAATACGGTAAGGGTAAATAATTCGCCAAAAGAAATCATTAGTGCCAACTTTTGAGAGGTATTTATGGTGCGTTTAATTACAGTTCGAACATTCCTTTGAACAAGGCAATTTCAAAATGTTTCCTTTTTACGTTTTTCACCGGTAAATCCCACGATAAAAGTGATCGCAAAAAAAAAAAAAAGTCGTAATTGCTTTTCAAATTGAGGCTTTCTCCTCCCCTCCCTCTTCCCCCCACCCCCTCCCCCCGATAAATATAACGTTTTAATTTTCCGAGAAAAAAAATAAAGAAACGGAATTTGCATTGCAGACACGTGAGCATCTGTTCATTATATTCCTAGAGTCTGCCACGACAGGATGTTTCAAAAGCCGTTGAACGTTTCAATAAAATAAGTGTCGATTCATGATGTAAACGTGTGGAGACCCGAATTCGGGTTTGAAAATAATTATTTACCAATGGCGTATTACGTGGATTACCGTCTTCGCATCTAGGCAAGCTATATCATAAACAAATAGCTGAAGCGGAAATTCCAATATTTATCTGATCCGAATGCATCGACAAAATATTTGCAGCGGGACCTTCCTTAAATTTAATTTGTGATAAATTCGCTTCGGGGAAGCAGACGTCGATGTTGGAGACCGGAAAGTTACTTAGAAGGAAACACGATCATGGTATTGTGTATAAATATACATATATTTGTTTTACACAGCATGCACTTAGGTGTAGGGATTATTATGCAGAGTGAGCGCCAGGTTGTTAACTACCAATATTTTCTGTGACGGGTTTCCGCGTCCTTCTTCGGAGGAAATACGTCGACGGCGGAGCAGGCAAGATGTCGGCATAGCTGAAATGATTTTGGAATTTGCGGCTGTGTCACATCGAGCCAGCTCATGCCGCCGAAATCCGACGAGTTTTTTTTATCTCTGCTGTTAAAAATGTGAAAAAGAAAAAAAAATGCTGTGGTGAAAGTGAAGTGCGATTCGCGCTTTTCCCAGTCGATCATTTCCGGTTGTCATCCGCATCCAGTGATGATCGTTCACAATCGTTTGGATTTAACAACGCAGCAGTCTTGAAATTATTTTTGGTTAAGTCTGGCAAAATATCAAGCAAAAAGTAGATTATTCATTCAATATAGTTCACGTTCTTTATTTGTTTTATTATTATAATTTTTTTTATCTAAATTTAATTTTTAACTTGCCAATTAAAAACGCGCTATCAATTACTATTAATATATTTATAATTAATTAATATTAAAACAAATGACTTTTGTGGCAGAAGTGTCGCTACATATTTCAAACGTTTAATATTTCTTCTTTTAGGAACTAAAAATTTATGCTGATCAGAAATAATTTTACAACAGTGTAAAAATGAAGTTTGTCCCACTTTAATTAACTATGCAATGATGAAAAACAAAATTTATTTTAAGAAATTATGGAACAAGATCAAAATAAAATAAAGGCTTTATAATAGGTAAATGGTTTAAAAATATTTTCAAAAGGTTGAAATGTTTTGAATGAGAACAATTTTTCGAATAAATGTTTTGAGTAATATTCCTAAATAGTTCACTAATATTTTTATTATTATGTACATGTATATATATACATATACATATATACAAATATGAAATTTTATGCTGAGTTGAATGGTGATAAAATTAATAAAATATTAAAAAATTCGAAAATTTTTTTAAATATTAACTTAATAAAAAAATCATTTCTTAAGATTTCAGCATAAGTGCAATTTCAACTGATCAAAAGTGTGTACGTATATGTATATATATTTAAAAATTATTTGTGTACATAGGAAAAAAAACTTGTTTCATAAGTCAGTTTTCGTTAGTTTGCATTTTTTTCGTTTGAATTATACAAACCATTCAACTTTTAATTGTTAAAACTTAGCCGATTACTGAAATTTGATCAACGTTGTCGCATCGGTCGATCGACCGAAGGAAGTCGCGAAATACTTCGCGACATTTCAATCATGCAACGAGATTCGTTTTACTTTTTCTTGTCTTGTGCCTTCGACCAGGGAGCGAGTCTCCGAGAACTGGCGGAACTGCGAGGACCGCGGCCTCCGAGAATCGACGAAGCCGACGGTCGAAGTCTCGTGGAGAAAGGAAAAATTCCGAAATAGCGGAGACGCCGCCAACCCATTTCGAAGCGCCAAATCTGCCGCTTTCCCGGTCCTTCGGGGGCTAATGAATTATTTTTTTAGCCTCTACCCCTTGTGAATGAAACCGAAAATTTGCAGTTTTTTAGAGCGCCTGGCAAATATTTGTGAGAAAAAGAAAAAAGTTCAGGGCGCCAACGAAAGCGGCGCTGAATTCGACTCGAAATGACTTTCGACAAATTGAAAAAAGTTTATCGAGGATGAATAAAACATTAAAACATACTGGCATGTAAACCGCTCTGTAAAAGATGGTAAATATATGCGCACTTGAATATTAATGATTTCACGGTTATTACAAAGACAATTTGTATTCTAGACGCGAGTGTACCTCAAGCAGTCTTCTGCATTCGGTTCCATTTCGAAGGTTCATTAGGCGCCGAAACTAACGGAGTGCTTTCTGCCGAAGTACGAATTTAAAAAAAAAAAAAAAAGCACAAGTACATTCGGCTAAAAGTCCATGAGGTAACCTTTTAATCTTGGCGATCAAATGAAAATTAACCCGATTTAAATTCTGCGCGAAAGATGCGAATGCGCCAAAACTCCGCCCGAGAGGAAAAGCGGATTCCGTCCGCCTGACGAACGACGGTCGATTCCCTTCTCTCGGAGCATTCAAAAAATGCGTGCTCCGGCGCATTTTCCGATCAAATCGGGAAAACAAGGTGAGGACAGGAAACTTGCGATGTCGCCCTGCCGGGATAAGGGATCGGGCTTTTCCCGTCAGGCGAAGATTTTTCTCCGCGGGAACCTTTCCGGGTTCCGCGTCGCTCCCAAACGAGGGCGAAAGAGAAGCGGGGGAAGGGGTTGAAGCGAATTTTCCGTCAGCAGCCGGCCGTTCGACCGGCTTTCGTGTCGTCGAACACCTTCCAACCCGTTGTTTCCCTTCTTTCCTTCGAGACTCGAAAGACATGCTCCGGGGATAAAGATCGAGAGAACAGAAAATCCGCGCAACGAAAAACACTAAAGAGCCACGCTCGCGTGTTTATTAACCCATAATAACATTATAATTTTGGGGCGTTTGACCGGTGGAAATACGGCAGAGCGCAAAAATTTTGTGCAGAAAAGGAAAGCAGCAACTTGCAGAAATAACATTTTCCTTTTATTTTTTTTACATAAAAAAAAAAAAAAATTCTGAGTTTACCATTTGAATCACATTAAATCGAAGTACATGTTATCTAAGGGGGGGAGGGGGTAAAAGACAAAATCCTCACGCTGTGGGGTTGGAATTAATTTTTGCAAGTGAAAAATTTCTCCAAAATCCGGATTTCTGGAATGAGGATTTTTGCTTTTCCTCCCCCCTTCCGGAGAAGCTTCACTTCTTATTTGTGCAGTGAAAAACCACGATGGAAGCTTCACCGGGAACTTGATTTTTCCTTTTCCTTTTTCGAACGACACGAGTCAAAATTTATGCAAATATTTTGATTGGGCAGGAGCGCGGAGAACTCGGGAAAAAAAAATTAATTCGCAGTTAAAAAAAATAATTTGGGCATCATCCGGATGAATTTTTCATATATCGCAAGGGGAAAATTTTCTTTTTCCCTTTATCCTCGGGGACCGAAGGGAATCGCGAACCGAAAAAGAAAAAAAAAAGCCGGGGAATCGATATTTTCGAGGCTCCAAACTGACATTTTTATTTTGAATTTCCCTTGCACTTTCGATGGTGATATGCGCATTCACGAAAAATCCTTTTTCCTTTTTTTTTACCTCCCTTTTTCCTTCGCGCCGGCCTTTTCTTTGTTCGTTCTGCTGACGGGACCTAACCTTTGTTCATTCTTTTTCCGACGCGAAACCTACCCCGCGATTTTCCGCGTCCCCTGCGCTTTTGGGGGGTCATTCGGAAAAGTGCCGAAACGGTGCTCGAAATACATCCGGCGGGCGGTCCGAAATAAGGCCCAGGCCGCGATTTGAGCCGGACCAGCGGAGACGGAAGTCGTGCAAAAAGGAAAATGGAAAAATTTTTTGACTTATTTAATCAAGTGCACAAAGCTTAATTTTTGTAAATTTACAATACTTTTCAGCAAAATTTTTTTTTTTCGCACGCAACCAAGCTCGAAACGCGAAACGAAAATTCTCGAATGTGTCGGCAATGCGTCCAAGGGGTTGTTTCATTTTTTGGGTTGCTTTAAACAACTCGGGAGAGGTGACGGTGGGAAATCGCTCTGCGGTAAACCGAAATCGGGATAAACGAGCCGCGGGAAGGGCATCATACGCGGTCGTGAAAATGAAGGTGCTCATGAATAAACGCTTATATAAAAATCATATATATATATATATATGAAACTGCGGAAGTTTTTTAATTATTCCCACAATGCAAACATTCAGCAATCAACAAATTTATCGGCAGTTCTCCCTTTTATCGGGAAAGTCACTTACGATTAAAGCTCGAGATTGGCCCGACTTCGGCGCAACAGAAAAAGGAAAAGGGAGGCGCCGAATATGGAAGCAGCTTATGAGGAAAAAAAGGGAAGACCCCCGGCAGGTTCCCCCGTAAGCAAACATTGTCGGTTCCGAGTCAGCAGGCGAAATTTTTACTGAAAGGAAAAGCAAATCTGCAACATTCGCTTCCAAATTTGCATTTTTTACTCCCCCCTCCCCTCTCCGATCCCGCGGCACTTGGATTTCATTTATCGAAAACAACAAAAGTAAATTAATCATCCTCCAAGCACGGGATGTCCAAAGAAATTTCAATTTTCCTTTTTTTTTTCTCTTGGTGTGCTGTGAAAATGACCGAGAATGATCGAGAATGTGCGCGAGCGAATGCATTAAAATTCACGGGGCGAAATTCGTGTAAAAGAGACCGACACTGAAATTCAGTCAATATCACAGATATAATTAACATAAACATTTTACCGAACGATTAAAATTTATTAAACTGGATTGTCATTTTCAACTTCTTCGTCGATTGATCTGATCGCGTATCGTCGGCATTGACGTTTGCGTTTGAAAAAAAAAAAAAAAGAAAAAAAAAAAAGAGTACAACAACATCAATAACCAGCTTTGAAACAGATTGTTTTTAAAATTACATTTACGAAACTGTGAAAAAAAATCATCATTTACATTGATTGGCGACTAAAAAATTTAAAATTGAAATTTTATCGATTGTTCTTGATATCGTAAAAAAATTTTGCGATGGAACAGCAAAGCCGGTATATTTGATTCGTATATTTATGTACATTTAATTTTGAAATTTTGTAAAAATTAGTTTCGAAATTAAGTTTTTTTTTATTTTTTTGGAGCCTCCACATTCGTTAAATTTTCCACATTTGACAGGCTTCGCTTTTTCTTGTAGTCTTTTGCAAAAGAGAGAGAGAGAGTAAAAAATTTTTTTGCACATTATCCCAGTTTTATTATGAAAACGATGAATTTTTTTTTTCTTCTTGCCCAATGAAGATCCAGAGTTTAATCTAATGTTCGGTTGCAAAAGTTACATGAATATAATTTAATAAAAGTAAACTTCAGCACCGCGATTTTGCTGAAAACGCAAAATTTCCGCTTATGGGAACCGTTAAGAATGTGGAGGAAAAAAGTGGCCTGACCTTTCACGTTGGTCAGGTTATAATTTAGAAAATAACTTGATTACTTTTTAAAAAATGTAAATGGAGTACTTTTAATATAAAAAAAACATATGCATTTTTTATATTAGAAGAACTAAGTAATATAAAAGCTATATATAAATAATATATAAAGAACTAAATAATAAAAAAAACTATATATATAGTTATAGCTTGTAAAATAGAAATTTAAATACATATATTTTGCTAAACAGCAAGGGTTACTAATAAATGAATTCATTTCATTATTTTTTCAATAAGTACTAATTTATAAAACGCGATGATGATCAAATAAAATTTGATGAGACTAAGATTTAGTTTAATTCTTGCAATTTTTAACTTATTTTAAAATTTATTGCTGTGCTGTCCGAAATGCCGAAAGTAATGTTATCAATCAGTTGGGGAGATAAATGTTATTCTACGTTGAACCGTTATATTTCCATTTATCCCAGGCTTTTGTCTGATTTATTTTTGTAGTAATGGAGATCCGATAGATAATCTGATTTGTGATATCAAATTGTAACGCAACAGAATTTTTTATTTTATTATGTCGCGTATACTGGGATTATTATTTTTCATAAAAATGTAAGAAAAACCATTATTGCATAATCAATTCTGAACCAATCGTTAATTATTTTACAATTTTCACGAACACAGTTCCTTTGGTGTTATTAATAACTTTCAAATAAAAATAAACGAAAATAAACAAAAAAAAAAAACCAATGAATATTCGTAAACAGTAATCGTGATGTCCAATATTTTAAGATTGAGCAGATCTTTCACCTTTGCGAATTCAGCCCTTCGTCCCTTGAACGAATTATGTACTATTTTAAATTTTTTTTTTGTTTTTTTCACATTCCCATAAAGGAAAATAAGCATCATTTTGGTAATTTTGATCAAATGTTCCAAACCAATAATCCTGGAAAAAAAAATTTTAACTTTTAAATAACTAAATCTTTAAACAAAATTAGGAATAATTTAGATTGAATAAAATTTTTTAATCTTACTCTATTTGGAAAAAAAAAATTTTCATATTATAAATGATTTATAAGTAGCAGTCCATGAGCTAACTGCCGTCCAAGGAGGAAATTGCGCCAGTAATTTTTTAAAGGCCACATCATTCTTTTTTGGACCGTGCAGGTAATGGCTAATTACTGCCAGATCCATTACCACCTCCGAGGATTCCGGTACCTGCAACATTCAAGCTATATCAACCTGAAAACCCGTCAATTTTGGAATTGGACTGGAATTTATTTTAAAAAAAATTCTCTAATAAACAAATATGATAGTTTGATAAGATGTTACTAAAAACCGTGGCAAATTTTTAAAATATTAAAAGTAACGGAAACAAATTATTTAAAATAATATTTAAATTTTTCAAGTTCCATTTATCGCAAAATTCTCGATAGCTTTATAAATGCCGATTATTTCTACTTTATGAAAAAAGAAGAAAAGCATTTTCCCAATCATCACTAGACCTAAATACTTCAAGCCAATATAGTAATTCCCGGCGAACAACATGTAATATAAGATACATTGTATCAATAACTAGAAATATTAATTTCCGACACAAGAAATCGACGAAAAATTACAAAATAAACTCGGTGATGAATCCTGTTAGAACTCCCGTCATTTTTTTTTCGCGGTCGATGATAATGTGTACAGCAAAAATTTTTTTATAAGACGTCGGATCCGGAAAAAATAAATTGACTGTTTCTCAGTTAAATCGTGAAAACATAGAAATCGACTCATATTAAAAAAAAAATTCATTTTTCAAATTTCAATCGCTAAACATTATTTCTGTTTGTGACGTACCTTGAAATCAAGACTAAATCCCCAAGGTTTCGAACCGGAAGAGCAGGCGTAATATACAAAATAAGTTTCCTGACCGTTCCATAGCGGCCCCTTCACTGGTTCATCGTTATTTAGAGACCACTGGAGAAATTGCACGTCGTTTTTTGGAGATATTACAAGTCCTATATGATCCGGGCCGTTAATTTCTAATTCAATTCGTTCTACATTATCATTCCCTATTTTAGTCCTTGAAACTAATTTCATCGTTGTATTTATGTCCACTTGCGGAGGATTACTTATAATCCAATGCGTTTTGCTGCAAATATAAAAAAAGCCGTACATTGCCAAATTTGATTAATAACTATGTACTTTAATTGTTGTCTCTAAAAAAGTATGTTTTGATAAAAAAATTTATTTTTAATTTATGAAATTTCATCGAATAAAATTACGCTTAATATTTCATAATCATAAACTTAAATATTAATGCCACCAAAATTGGATATTGATTTAACGTTGTTAATATCACACGAAAAAAAATTATGATGAAAATAACAGAATACTCCAGCGAACTTTACAGTTTTATTTCAAAAAATAAATTTTTTTTAACTTAAAAACAAAATGTGATTTTTAATTATATTTTTAAAATAAAATTACCCATAAATATCTTCGCTGAATTGTATTTAGGAAATAAATGATCAAAAATGATATTGTTAACTCCTAATGTAATTATTAGCAATTGGATTATTTTAATTAAATACTTCATTAATTAATTTAATTTAAATTAAAATGCGAACCAACAAAGAATATTTATCAGTAAATATTTGTTCCTATCACTTGTTATTTCAAAATTAATTACCTGATAAAACTAAGGACAGGCATTAAATATGGAAACCCACAATACAAGTGCTTTTGGCATTCCTTCTCTGCCAAAGCGGCATATGACAATTCAGGCACGTAGGGTGCTACCGTATGTGGACTGTTATAATCATGATCCACAATCCAATAGCCAGATTCCGAGCCTATTTCAACGCCGTGTCGATTGTGAAACGATCTTACTGTATGCTGAAAACAAAACATACACATTCATTTAATGATTCAAAAAAATGTATAAAATTTGTGAGGATTATAATAAAATTATCTTTTGAATAATCCTTCAATAGCAGTAATTCATACTCAAACGGTATTCAATTTCGAAAAGTTTTAAGATATTAACAGGCAACATGAAAGTAATAAGAACAAATTACCAGAATCATATATCTCTGTGGTTTTGGAGCACGAGCATCGCCAGAATAGGGAAATCCGAAAGGTGTGAGTAGAAGTGTGAGTAACGCAGCAGGAAATAAAATGCCCAATATGGCAAACACACTTTTCGACTTTTTAATCAAAATAATCACCGGAGCCTGGAATAAAAAATGTAAAAACGAAATTGTTTTTAGCAGTTTTACTAAAACAAAATGAAAATAAATTATCGTGATTTATTCTGAATGGATCATATTTATATAAAAAAATTCAACAAATATAAAAAAGTATTTAACTTATTTTACTGAGAACCAAAATAATTTTTAAAACAATTAAGAATTATGTCTTTGAATTTACTACAAAATAACACTGCAGAAGAGAATCTTTTATAAACATATTTTATTTTAAAGATTATTATTATTCTAATATTCTTAAATTATATATATATTCTGCCATAATGAATGAATTTGATTTTGATAAAAAAAAAGCCTTATCCCTAAAACAGGCTAGTATATTATAAATAATAATATTAGGTGTTTCGCCGGATTCTATTATTATTAAAAGGTAACATTAAATAAATTTCGTAAATTCCTAACTATTTATTATTATGTATAACAGCTATAATTATTTGAATTTTTACATGCATATGTAAAGCTACTGAATAATTAAACATATGAAACTGAAATGTAAAGTTTTAAGAGTTTAAATATTAACATGTTCAATTATTTACATTATGAAGTTCAAAAAATTGTGCATGTTAAAAAAATTGGAAAAATTCTAATTTTTATAAATGATAATTAGTAAGAAAAAACTAAAATTTTCAATAAAACAATTTAAAATGTTATTTAGGAAAATAATGCAAATTTGATAAAGTGCTTAGCATCAAAAATGAATATAAAATATTAAAATTAATGAAAGGTGTGAAAATTATTAAATTTTGCTATATAACTTACAACATATGAAAAAAGTGATCCAACAGTAATATTAGTGAATAAAGCCATAACAATTTCCGAATTAATATGAGAGCCGGATCTTCCCATTATTGGAATAAACAAAGCAAAGCAACCAGTCAACATATTCATATATTGTATTGCGGGGACAAAAACGCTGATGATTAAAAATATCAGCCATTTCATATTTGGATCTGAAAAATTATCGTTCAATGTAATGTAAATAAATAAGAAATTTAAGCCATTTTGATTCCCTTAAAATTGCTAAATCCAATATAAAAGTACTTACCTTTAGGCAGGGGTTTTTTCATAAACCGAAGAATCTGCTTTACCAAAACGGGACTTGCAACCCACATCCAGGCAATGTACCCCGATCGAATGTGAAATATTACTAGCACCACCAAAAGACATGTCCAAATGAATTGATAGACACTGAAATACATGTTGAAGAGGACCATTCTGGATTTAATCGTCTGAAAACGTAAGTTAAAAATTTTCAATAAATGATTTTAAAAGATTTGAAATTCCTTACATCATTTATACTAAAACCAATTAAGATATTGAATTATTTTTATTTGTTTAATAATTCAATATTTCAAACTCTCATATTCTTTGAAAAAAATCACGTAGACAAAAATGATTTTTCATTTTGTAACATACAGCGATTCTAATTATATGACATAATTTTTGCTAAATTTTCAAAAATAAGAAAGTCAGAATTTTGTTATCTTGTTATGGCAAAACAATAAATTCAAAATTCACTCGGTAATTTATTTCATAACAAAAGATCCGAATGAAAATATTTAGGATCGTAACATTAAAATGTAGCTTATTTTTCATGAAAATAAATTTTCACTTTTATTTTAATACTTCCAAGTATAATTAAGTTTTAAACGGAGATTAATTGATCTGTATGACACTTACTATAAGAAAAATCTCGGAAAAATACTGCTGAAAAACCATTATTGTCGTTAATGTTGGAATAACATATAGGAAAAGCAGCCATGAAGGTTGAGAATACCAACTCATTGATTTTCCAACCAAAGACACAAACCCAGAAACCGAGAGTATTGTTACAATACTGCAAATACCGCTGAAAGCTATTACTCCGAAGATTTTTATAAAAAAGTGCATATAAGTCCTATAATTTACACCTGAAATTATATTATCTAAGATACAGAGAAATTCCGCCATCGTCTTTAGCAAGTGTTTTGGATGTTAAAATTTTGTACCCTGATCTTTGGCATCTACTATGTCCTCTTTTATTGCATAAAGAGACAGAAAAATAGTCGTGATATTGAGTATCATTCCGCTCATTTCCGACCAACTGATTAAATACAGTCCCAAAACGTCAAAGTATATCATATTTCCAGGTTTATGCCTTTTTGCAGAACTAAGCTCCGTCGCATTGGCCATTCCTCTGGCCAAAGCGAGAATGTTTTCTCCCGTTCTCTGCAACGTTCCCAGTGGTATTTGGTCGATATTATCGAACTTGGTGTGATAGACGTATCCATTTGTCGACCAAGCAAAATCGAGACCTAAAAAATACATGTTAATTGTTAGTCGGACAAAAGAAAATCGCATAAGATCCAGAAATAAAAAGTAGAGCACGATATGCAATCATCCCTAAAGGAATGATATTCAAAGAATAAAGAAACTAAAGAACTATTAATTCTTTAAAAATTTTATTTTATATATATATTTCAAACAATCCTTATGAACGTTTTCACGTCCTTGGCCAATATGTATGGACTATTAGTACTAGGATAAATTTTTTAAATAAATGCAATTTATTTTACCTGCTTGCACAATATTGCAGTTTTGCTTTGCTAATATTTTTAGAGTAACATTAATTCTTTTCAATTTTTGACGAAAAAAAAATTTAGTTGATTCAAAACCCCGAATTATATATCGAAAGCAGAATAAGGAATCATGAAAACTAATAAAGTTCTTCATTCAGAAATGCAATTATAATATTAACTGGTCAATATAGATATTCGAATAATTTTGGTTAAATGTCATTTTAAGGCTGAACAGAAAATATTAATAAATAGGTTAAATTATTATTATAATATTATTATTATATTATTATTGTTATTATTGTTATTATTATTAAATATATACGTTATATCTTCTTTCTTTCCTCTTCCTTATATTATATCAAAAATTTAATTTTTCATTGTGAATTTCAAAATCAAATGCTTTGGTATTCGGGGAACGAAAATGCCACAATTCGAATTGTTTTAAATTTTAAAATATGCGCCCGAATTTCAAAATATGAAGAACAATGACAAACGTTCTTAAAATGCCAATGAATTATCGCATGTAAGAACCGACAAGTAATTCATTTTTTTTTATATTCAAGTCACATACAATTATCACGGAAAACAAAAGGAATGCTTGAAAAACTTTTTTCTTCTTTTTTTTCCACCAGACTAAAATCTATAGCTAATTAAATACATAACTTGATAATAGCGAGTGCTTATTCACACGTATAAAATACAAAGAATGAAGCAGACAAAAACCACATTCATATTCAATAACACTTTATGCTAAACTGCTGCATAAAAATGTTGAATCACCCTTCAGGGTGATATCTCATAATTCGTAATATTTATTAATATTTGGTGGCAGAAAATACTTAAATTATTCTGCCTTATTTAATAATTAAATTGACATCAGTAATAAAATTCTTCTTTTAAATTATTAAATTCGAAAATGGGAAGTTGAAAAATCACCGAATATTATTTTTATAATACCGCAAAAATAAAAATAACATTTCATGTATTTTCATTCATATACTTTAATTTCCATCTCGGTCTTAAATCATTGCAATTTTTTTCATCATGGGTGCATATCGACAACTGTGGCAATATCCACCTATTTAAAGTTTACGTTCGTTAGAGCATATATATATATATATGAATATTATCAGACAAAATGTAAAGGAACTTTTCATTTCAACAACGACTAAACCAAACCTGATACATTGCCAAAATCCCGGAAAATTCTAAAATCCGTATCTCCCGGTATAATCCCACTTTCGAAAACTTCTTGTGCCAAAGACGACGCGAAAGGGTATCTAACAGTTTCCCCATAAACCTGAAAAGAAAATTTTATTTTTTCAAACCTAAAATGTCCCATACTTTTTGTATTCCGGCAGTTGAATTTTGTTTTAAATAAATTAAAAATATATTAACTTTATGTGTAATTTTATTACTTAAACGGTATGCAATACCGTAACTTCAATAAATCACAAGTATTAATATGTAATGATTTATCTATTCCTGCCTTTGGTCATATGTGTGGACCGTTCATTTGTAATACAGCCGATTTGTATTATTTGCCAAAAGTAAACTTAAAAAAATATTAAAATTTCTGAATTTAAATGTATTTATGATCCACTTTCACAAATGTGAAGTGTTGGTTTACGTCCAACAAACAATTTTTTATCAATAAAATTGTCCAAGAGACAATATCATAATCTATAAAATTCAACTTCCTATTATTTAAATAAATTCAAAAAACAATTTTTCGAATAAATAATTATAATAATATATATATGTATAATAATATATATATATATTAAAAGTAGAAAGTGATTCTTGAAATAGTTAAATCAATTTTGAAGTAGTTAAAACAATTAAAAGGATGCTTAAGCTACATAAATATAACGAGAACATTAATGTAAGCCTTTTCTATGTGACTAATGCTAAGCAGTTTTGTTTAATAAAATTAACGCTTGTTTTCAGTTAATGTTACATTTAGTTCGTGTTGTTACGTTTTGTCATAAATTATACGTAGTTTTCCTATCGGAAAAAATTCTTTGCTATCCAAATCCATCGTCATTTTCACATTAATACCTGTGTCCGCGATAAAACTTTTACTAAAAATGAAATCTGAAATATATATATAAACGTGTACTTCCGCTTCTGCATTTACCCAAACTCATAGTCATTGCCTTTAATTTTTCTAATTCAAACTTTTATGTCGGGATGACTGAATGTAATTTTCCTTACGTCAAAATATAAAAAAATTGACCTCGGCCCCTAACACACTACATGTATCATCTTAATGGGTCAACATGGTTCAGCCTATGTCTCAGTTTCCAATCGTAAAATGCCAACTTTTGTATAAAGAATTGTAAATTTTTTCACTAAAAAATTTTATAAGTGCAAACTTTCGAATGAATGAAGCGATATGTAAAAATACCGAAAAAAGAACCGGTTTCTAATTCTGTTACCTTGTTCAAAAATAAATAAATATGTAGATATACACATGCAGATATATATATGTAAAGAAATATTTGAAAAAATTAAATAAGAAATAATAGAAAAATATGGAAAAATCCAATAATATGCGAACAAAATCGAAAGTCTAAAAAATGAATGTATAAAAGAAATATAAATGAATATAAAAATAAATGTACGTATAAATGAATCTAGAATATATAATGTTAAGAAATGTTTTAAATTTTCAGTCTCATCGTAAAATCATATATTTTCGTAACTTTTTCCATTTCATTAAACGAAATCTCTAATTTTCTTAAGTCGTAATGAAATGATGATGAATAAGCAGCAGTTGCATTTACTTCAGTTTAAAGTATTTCATTTATACACTAATATCAAAAAATGTGACTTCCTATTTGGTAAAAAATATATTTTTTCCTATTGATGTTCCATTTAAAAATGTTTCTGAAAAATATTTCATAGTAAAATTTTTTTTAGGTATATTAGAATAATTGCCGTTTTAAGATAATATGAATATATTCACACAGATATGAATTATTTTTCAGCGAAATTCATAATAACTGCCACCTTCAACATTTTTATGTTACATTTACGAAAGAATTTCAAAGAAAACGTTGAATGATTATATAATCTTAAATCAATATATAATTGCATTTATAATAACCTTAGTGTAAGTTCAGTAACCTTCTTCCCATCGGTGCTGCTCAAATTTATTCTGAAATAGTTATGTATATATATAAATAATTTTTAAATATATTCGTGTTTTGATCAATTTAATTTGATTATTTCCAAAAATTTTTAGATTTTTTCCAGCAGATGAAATTTTAAACTGCTTTTAAATGAAATTCGTATGATGAAAACAATTTTGTGCAGAATTGCAACAGAATTGCAATCTTGGTCATTCAGATCATGAAACGCCAATGCAGCTTAGATTCATTATTTAAATTTAAATAAATCAAATGTTGTTTTATTTTCTCCCTTATGACACATCTTCAAACGCAAAACATTACTTTTCTATACAAATAACATTAGTATATTCGTTATAAATTTTTATTGAAAACTTTGTGATACTATTCAAAGTCGAATATTCATTACAGAAAGTATCCAATAGTAATTTTTTTCCTCATTTTCCTTTAATTTTGTTAGAATAACAATGACATTTTATATAAGAGGGATTTTTTAACTCGTGCGGCGAAATTTTGTAATTATAATTGTTACATTATTGAAGCGCCTGTAAACGCCTGTAACCCCGTCATTATTTAAAAAAATGCGAAAACTTTCTTTTTAATTATCCACAAAATAAATTTTCCACCTAAATAAATATTTACAATTCGAAATCGTTTCATAAAAATGTCAAGATAATATCATCCCTTTTTGACAGTTGAAAAGCTTTACAAATATGCCTTCGAACACATCGCTTCATTAACTCAAATAAATCCAAACATGGTTCATCAATAAATGGCTTTGCAATTGTTAAAGCTTCCCGGGAGGAAGGAACTCCGAAAAATGTTACTGATTACACAAAAAAAGAAATTTCTTAATGCCATTAAAATAAATAAAACCTAAAATTCAAATCAATTCGCATTAAAAAAAGACCTAAAAATATATGATAAGAAACTTTGTCCTGAACCAAACGGAAAGGAAGAAATGGCAAAATTTTATTACCAAAAGTCCATAAAGGAAATTATTTGCTATAATATTGTTAAATTGCAAAAAAACATGCTTAGACTATGAATCACGATATTTCCCTTTGCTTTTAATTTTAAATTTCATTATCAATCACCAATGTATTTTATTCTTTAAATAGGAAAAATGGAATCCGAAGGAATTACTTTAAAACAAAATGAAATTTTTTTTACTTTAAAAAACGCTAAAATCAAATCTTTAACAATTAATTTTCGTTTTTCTTTCATTAATTTTCACCAACCTAACGTCAAATTAGTCTAATCATTATATTCCTATTTCCGTTAAATGATGCGTAATTTCCGGTACTAAATTTTTTATAGTACATGTCAAATATAATTTTTTTTCTGTGTCGATTTCATGTTAATAATTGAGTATCTCTTTTTTATGTAATGGAGTTTGTTGTAAATTCCGTGAAGAACAACTTGCTTTAAACACAAAAATAATGCTGACATGGATCGCCTAAGGATGAAAAAATTTGTTTATAAATTCAAATAAAATGCATTCAATTTTTTAATGGTGAAAATAATAAATTTAATGAAAGTGAATGTAATCATAGCACAATATGAACCCCTAAAAATATATTTGCATTAGAAAGAAGAGAGAATACAAAAAAAGTCATTCTGGCGAAACCTTTAAAAAAAAAAAAAGTAGATAAAAATTTAAATAGCATTCGTGAAAGTGACAAAAATATCCTCAGTTTGATTCCTAATGTTGAAAAAAAAAATAACATACTCAGAAATAGGTATTTCTGAAAACTACAGAATTAATTCACAAACTGAATAAATAAAAACTGATTACTGAATATAAGTAAATTTTTACTATCGACGGATAACATTGCAAATGCAATATAAAAGCTTGCAGAACAGAAAAATTATCTTTTTGACCATGATGTTTTTCACATTTAAGAAATACAAACCCGTAATTTCTTTTTTTTTGTTACATTCATTCACATTAACACTATCAACTATCAAGCAAAAACTGAACGAATGAAAATGAATGAAAAGTATCAAGCACTTTTAGATCAAAAGCAACTATACCATATCTGGTTTGAAAAAAAAAAATTTGAATTTCGTGTTTAAACAATAAAAAAACATTGAACATTACATTTTGGCATTATGTAAATTTCTTAAAGAAATTTATTTCGAATATAAGATTGCCAAATTAAAAGGATTTCAACCATACGTATTTACAGGATAAACACAACAAACTTTTGAAATATACGTGGAATGCAAAATATTCATATAAAAGCAATTTAATCTCTGCAAATTTTAATAAATGTAATTGGCATGAAAATATATTGATACGGACTATTATATCAAATACTTATGGCACTGGATAATAACTCCTAACATATGAGTTAATGGAATTTAGTAAAATTATAATGATATAATATTGCAATATAATTTATTAGCGTTATAACCATTTGGTATTAAAAATGATTAAACAATCTAATTTAAAATTGTATATGATTATATTAATATATTATAATTAATATATTATAATTATTATATTATATATATTAATATTTATATTTAACGACAATATAATATTAGTTTATGTCGAACTAATTATTTTTTAAATTGACAAATATTCAGCTGTCGTGAGCAATTTCATAATTACTGTAATGAATTTAGCACAAGAATATCGCTGCATTCAAATCGAAGAATATTGAGAAATTTTACGATCAAGTTTATATTAGCTGCTTTTATTAAGGATCCTGTAATAACCTAAAAAAAATTTTGATAATTAAGGATCGAAAAACCTTATGTCCAGGAACTCATAATCCAAAATTCATTCCAATTGTCACGTTCCTCATAATCTTTTCATAAATTTTTTCCTTTTTTTCTGCCTTGAACCTTACGATTTTATTAGAAACTCAGATCTTATTAAACTGAGATGCTTTCTTCCAAATAAATGGTGCTTAATGTGTATATCTCAAAAGCGGCATTTTTTATTGCTACATTCTTCAAGTGCACAAACCTGTCCTCAGGACAATTATACGTCTATCTTCATCATAAAGAATCTTCATTTGGAAACTTGGGATCTACCAACAGATCTGCGAGTTCTACAGAACTTCAAACACAGTTCCGTCCATTTCAGGACGACTGTTCTTCTGCCTCTGCACAACGTTACAATGAGGCACCGAATCACTGGAGAATCGCCGATCTATATTTGAGACAGATCGGTCGGCATTCCCCGCATACATCGAGTTCCAGACACAAATTTCGCTCTGAAACCATAATTATTTTAAATAAATCCGTTTCACCATGATGAATATCACGGATGAAGCTACCAATGCAAGCGCTAAATATTTTTAATAATATAACTGCATGAAGAAGAACATTTTTCAAATCAAATTTCTAATTTAAGAAAAATATACGGATTATGTTTACATTCAGTATAAAAAGTCATGAGCATTACAAGAAAATAATGTTATTTATCAATTAATTTTACATAGCATGACTTTAGTCAGTATTAGGATCAGACTAATTATTTTCTTCCGAAACGTCTAATTGGTTGCATTCCTTTAAATTAACATATCTCTTAAGCAACACTGCTGTTTAAAACGCATTCTGATACTAAGTATACGATATGCAAAGTATGAAATGAACCTTATTAAATAAATGTTAGGCACAGTCGATTCCGCGCAAACAGAATGAAACATACGTTTTGACTTCTTTTGTAATAAACTGAATAAGATTTTTAAGATGATTGGTCTGACGATACTGTAATGTGATATTCTTTTGCACCGATAAAATAAAGACTCGATTCAGAAAAAACAATACTTTCTTTATATGCACTTTGATCCCGTCAAGAGGAATCGATTGTGCCTTCTGTATTTGAACAAAAGATTAGATTTGATGCTGATTCCTACCTTCATGATCCAGGGACTATTAGGCCCCGATTGAAACAAAACTTCTCTGCCGCCCGCACCGCAGGCTTCCAAATTTATAAACGCCCGCACTTCTTTCGCCCACGGATGCTGAGTTATGAAACCGTGCGATCCATGCATAAGGTTTTCTTCGGCACCGTTAAATAAAAAAATTATATTGTTCTTAAGTGGATATTTTGACTTAGACAGCACGTGCAAAATTTCAAGCATTACGGCACAACCGGCACCGTCGTCGCTGCCACCGGGAGAATCGGGAACGGAATCGAAATGGCAATTTATAAGTAAGCTGTGCTCCGATTTTAAGTTTGTGTGCAGTTTGACGATCACATTTTGAACGTCTCTGTACACGTTCGTCAAGCCGTCCAGAAATTTTAATGGAAACGAGCCGCTGTATTTCTGTATGTCCAGTTCGATTTTGTGGATTGGGGAGGCCTCGCTCATGATCTGCCTGATTTCGGCGCTCAAAACTTTCACCGCCAGCACCTCGTTTTCGTAACTGCCGGCCACTCGCGGACCGATGTCCGTCAATCTCGTCAATCGAGTCATGGCTCGCTCAGCTATGAATTCGTTCGGAAAGTTCGAGGAGTCCTCGATCATCAAAGGAGTTGGATACTGAAAGTAATCGAAACGGTCCTGCACCCAAAACATCAAACCGTACAAGGCGAATATTATGAAGAGATACTGTGGAGGAGCCATTCCGCGAGCAAGAGCATATTGTAAATAGCTGTTTTTGTTTGGCTTTGAGTTTCGAGTTTCATTCACAACTGGTAGATCTTCCTCTGTTCTTCCTATCCGTAGTCTAGCACGACGGATTCCGTTCATAATCTGCAATAAAATTATAAAATTTAACATCATACTATCACATGCTTTCCTACCACCTGACTTTCTGCTTCTTTTCATCTTGCATGTGTATATATATATATATATATATTAAATAATATTAATGCTTCCGCTTTTAAAATATTAGCATGTAATTATGTTACACATTCTCAATATTTATGATTGACCTCGTTAATTTTATATAATTCTTCACAAAGCAGATCGCCTTGATACCTTAATAGTCGTTATTACCAGTACTGTTAAATCGGATAAACCATTCTGTTACATTCTAACTCAATGAAAAATTCGTAATATTTTTCAGCCCAATTAAAATAAAAAATTGACATAAAAAAATTAATTTCCAAGTCATTGATCGACAAATCTGGAAAACATCACAAAAATAATTGATGAAATTATAAATGTTCGATTTTCTTTCTCAATTTCGTTGTTTCCTTTAACCAACATACTATTATTTGAAATATAAACGCTTATGTATTATTTACGTGAAAAGGAAATAATGTAGTGAATGTTTTTGAAAAAAATTAAATAAAGTTTAGAATTATGATTGTTAAAAGTTAAAAAGTACCTAAATTTTACGCAACAGAAGACACACATAAGCTTATTATATATATATATATATATATATATTTCACTATAAAATGACCAACAAGTTCAATATGGGGAGACGATTACTTTGCCTGTTTAATTGACATGCAAAATTTATAAGTTATGAATTCTGAAATAAAATTAGGGTAATTACTTGTTATATATAATATAAGTTAAATCTTCTGAGTATAAAATTATGGTTAACTGAAAATTTAGCCTGAAAAACTACATAAAATTAGTATTGTATCGAATGTTGTTTCTGGCCTCACTGAAAACCTAATTATTCTTAGACTATTAACTTTAGATAACATTTTGATTGATTTCTCATTAAATTCATCAGAGATTGTTTATTTATTCATATATTTGTTTTAATTACCCGAAAAAAAAACTGGCTCGGATATGCAGATTTGGAAAAGCAAAGGATCATTTTGTTTTTTTTTTAAATATTATCATTTATACTCACCAATATACATTACACGAAAGCAAATATTCAGTAATAAATATTTTTAATGAAACATCGTGAATATTTATTGTAGGAAAAATAAAACAAAATAAATAAAAATGTTTAGTTCTGTAATAATTTTAAATTAGTTCGTTCAACTTTTTTTTTTTTTATTTTTTTTTTTTTATCGAGGTCCAGGCATCATTTCAAATGATGTGAACAGTGTAATTTGTATGACTGTATGACCGTTTGTGTTTGTCGTTTGACTGCTCGTTACAGTGTATTCTCGCGGGATCCTAAGCGGTTATTCTACGTTATAAAAGTCTGCAGGTATACACAATTACAACTAACTTTTCAAGTGAGCTTGTTCCTCATCACGCGAACGTAATCAGGCTTCCCTCTCTGGATTCCGATTTTCTCTACTGCACCACTATGCGCGATTTCGCATAGTTACACATTAAAATAAAAATTTTCTTATGGAGCAAGACGTTTATTTGCAGCTCTGGGATCCATGGTTGCTATCGTTAAAACGTCACTCTATTCTAAATATTGCACACGAAAAATGCGGCACGCGATTGCGGGGCAAGGTAATCCTAACTTATTGACGACCTTCCGTCAATTGTTCCTCCAAATTTGTTCTGCGGTGCCTTCCTGCGGTGCTTGTCGTTTATGATGGTGCTCTCAAATTTGCTTTTCTAATTTGGAAAAAAAAAAAAGAGGAAAGGAAAAAAAAAGTCAGTCCCCCAAAAATTTTCCTTGATCCCAAGTTTAATCTTCCCGACGCCATTTCTTGATTTTCTCACAATTGAGTTCGCAATTCGACCTACTCGGACCCCCGGAACGCTCTTTATTTGCTCAATAAATTGAAATTAGAATGATTGGAAATTTATCTTTCAAATTAAAACGCCATTCGTAATAACGAACGCACAACCAATTAAATGGACCACGGTTTCAGAGCTTAACGTCGAAGCTTTCGAGATATTAAGAAAAAACGAGTTCCTTACGACCGTCTTTTTATGTGACGTCCCGAATTTCAAAAGAAAGCTTCTGAAACTTTCATTTATTACGCTATAAATTATAAACAATGTTTCCTTCGATTTGTTTTTAATCATTTCGTTGTTCAATTAGTTCCGTTTTTAAAGTTTCCAAAATATATAGGGTGGTTCGACTTTTCTTTATATTTTTTTTTATCTTACTTTATTCATTCTTTTTTTTTTTTTTTTTTTTTTTTTTTTTTTTTTTTTTTTTTTTTTTTTTTTGT